>PVKM010039115.1:0-13853 GCA_004027735.1 Carollia perspicillata | reverse complement strand
ATCCTAGCAGTGGAATTGCTGGGTCAAAAGGCAGTTCCATTTAAGACAGATGTTATGGGGGCTCCTCTTCCCGGTTCAGGTCCCCCAGGCTAAGGCTCAGACCCTTTGCACTTTGGGGACAACCTCCACAGTAGTGATATCCTTCCCACTTGAGAGTCACTGCATGGAAGTGGGATGTGGAATAGGTCCTGACTCGAAGTAGTCCCTAACTCTCCTGTTTCAATGTGACTTTTTCTTTATATCTGTGTTTGTAGAAAATCTGTTCTGCTAGTCTTCAGGTCATTCTCAGAGATAGTTGTTCCATATGTTGTTGTAGTTTTGGTGTCAGTAAGAGGCTGTGAGCTCAGGATCTTCCTACTCTGCCATCTTGAACTCAAAGCCAGAAGCCTTGTTCTTGAATGCCAATTTAGCTTGCCCGTAAAAAGTCATTGCTTCTGGTTGGAGCACTGCCCCTGCAAGAAATGTGTTTTTGAATGGGTTTGCTTAGTAATTCATAACTCTTTTAATGTATCTAATATTTTCCCTTGTATAGATCACTTTCACATGTATTTTGTATCATTTGTTTTGTATGGCTCTATGAAGTAGACAATCATATTATTTTTATCCTCATTTTTTAGATAAGGAATGAAGGCTTAGAGTTGCCTGAGGCAAATTGGAGCTGGGATTTGACACCTGCTTTTGTCACTGCCAGTCCAGTTTGCTTTATGTTTTTATATTATGGAGCTTGGGGCAGATTATGGAAAATACCTAAAGCCAAGAAAATGAGTCTTGGCTTGATTCCTGCCTCTTCTCACTAGAGCTCATCATAAAGTCAAAAGAAACAGGAGTGATCATGGCTTTATAACCACTCCCAAGAAGCCACCTTGTAGAGCATTACCTGAGGGTCCTTGCTGAGGGCCCATCCATGATACTGAGTTAACTGCCACTGTCTTTCTGGGTGGGTTGGACAAGTGGAAGAATGATCACATTTTTGGAATCATAGTAACTCTGCTGCTTTATACATCCTTCTCACAGAAGATTTGCCTTTTGGCAGGGTACAGACTGTGCACCTAGAGTTGTCTAGCCTGTTCCACAGGTCTAAGAGCAGTGTCTTGGGAGAAAAAAAATAAGAAGAATCAAAAATGCTTGGGATTGCTTTTCAAAGAAGAGACTCTTGGGTGATTACACCAGAGGTTTCAGGCTGCTTGAACCACAGAGAAAGTTATGTCCATAGAATATATGACCTTTAAATAAGCCTTGAGCTTGTTCCTCTCTATGTCACTCAGGAGATAGGCACTCAGCTACTCCTTTCTGCAGGGTAGTGTTTTTTTTTCAGGGGAAGACTTTAGAATCAAAAGAGTTGAGACTGGAAAAACAAGTGCAGACTGGCTTCTGTCTTCCTTGAGTTATACTCAGTAGGCCCTGAGACTTCCAGCAGCAATTATAATATTAATAGATTTCTAAACCTACCTTCATTAGGTTACTGCTATTCTATTCATGCCTACCACATTTCCTCCTAGTTATACATCAGGAGAACCAAAGTGAAAAGAGAAGTAGAAATATGTACCAAGTCACATAGTGATTCAGTGAGACAGCAGGGCTGGTCCTCAGATCTTCCCTCTTTCTGCTCCATGCCCTTTTACTATTCTGCACTGACTCTGTCTTTGCAGCATAGTGTTTTAGGGCCCATTTAAGAAGAGATATCACACAGAAAAAGGCAACATTGGAGTTCATACAGACTTGTCTTCTGATCTTGCTGCTGCCATTTACTATCTGGTGACTAAATGAGAGAAAATATTTGCCACTGATGATAAGGGGTTATCATCCATATGATATGTTATGGATGTCATAACATATGATATGATATGTTATCATATGACCCATATGATAAGGGGTTAATATCCAAAATATATTTTTACAAAACTTATACAACTCAACACCAAAAAACAAACAAGTCAATTTATTTTAAATGTATAATCTTTATTGTATTTTCCATTTCCATTTAGTTCCCTTATAACCCTTCCCCCCAGTAATTACCACACTGTTGTCCATGTCTATTAGTCCTTTTTCTTTTTTTGTTCAATCCTTCCACCCACTAATCCCCACCCAACTATTTTCATCTGTTTTCTATCTATGACTCTATCTTTGTTTTGCTTGTTAGTTCAAACAGTTCAATTAAAAAATTCATAGAGGACATACAGATCGATCAATTGACATGTGGAAACATGCTCAACCTCACTAGCCATCAGAGAAATGCAAATTAAAACCAGAATGGATATCACCTCACACCTATCAGAATGGCCATCATCAATAAATCAACAAATAACAAGTGCTGACAAGGCTGTGGAGAAAAGAGAACCCTTGTGCACTGTTGCACAAGGTGCAGACTGCAGACTGGTGCAACCACTGTGGAAAATAGTATGAAGTTATGTTGACAAATTAAATATGGAACTGCCTTATTACCCAGTAATTCTACTTCTGGGGATTTATTCTAAGAAACCCACAACACTAGTTCAAAATAATATATGCACCCCTATGTTCATTGCAGCATTATTTACAATAACCAAACTGTGGAAGCAAACCCAGTGCCTATCAACAGACAAGTGGATAAAAAAGCATTGATACAAATATACACAATGGAATATTACTTGGCAGTAAAAAGAAGGAACTCTTACAATTTGTGACAATATGGGTAGACCTAGACACATTATGCCAAGTTAAATAAGTCAAGTCAGAAAAAGACAGATACCATATGATTTCAGTTATGTGTGGAATCTAATGAACAGACTAAATTAAAAAATAGCAACAAACTCATAGATACAAAGAACAGATTGTCAGTTGCCAGAAGGGAAGGAGTTTAGGGGATTGGGTGAAAAAGGTGAAGAGATTAGGAAGTACATATTGGTAGTCACAAAATATTCATAGGGATGTAAAGTAAGCCATAGGAAATATAGTCACTAATATTGTAATAACTATTCAGGGTGCCAGGTCAGCACTAGAAATATAGGGGGGAACACATACCTACATAGTATCTACCTCAAAATACTGCAGAGGTGCTTCATTATTATAGCATATTTAAACCCATTAACATAAGCCTATTTTGTAACAAGTGCCTATTAAATGGTAGTTTTTATTTTCCCTTCAGAGACCTTCAATTCACTGTTCTTCAGGCAAGTCATAGCCTCTCCAAAAGTCACCCCTGAAATGCAAAGGTTGTACTGGGATGATTTTTAACAGTTCCTTCAAGCCCAGCAATTTTGGAGCCATTTGACCAAGCAAATTAAAGAAGGGAGGAAGGAAGAAAGGGAGGGAAAGAAAAGGAAATTTTTGCTGGCATGGTTACAACTGACTCTCCTACATGAAATAACTTACTGTAAAAGATGTTTTCTGTGCCTAGATTATGCATTTTAGGTTAAGTGAAGGGAGAGGAAAGCCAAGCAGTAGCTGAATTTGTTGGGGTGGGGGTGGGGGGTTCCTACTATCAAATAGCCATTGCTCTTCAATTTTGTCCTTTCCTTACCACAGACAATCCTCCTCTGACAGAAAAATCATCTCTAAAATCCCAGTCTATCCTATAAACTAAAGAAAGCACAGCATTAAATGAGATAAAAACAACCAGGGCCTCAAAGAAAGAAAGGGGTGGAGCAAGCAGATGTTCAGGCTCATGCTGGGGTAGGGCGGCAAGCACAAGAGGTTCTCTGTTGTAGAGCAACAGGGCATGTATCTCTATTTCTGCTGGTTACTCTATATGTTTGTGGCTCTCTCTGTTCCACTTGTGTATTCATTCACTCAATTTTTATTGAGGGCCTACTATGTGCCAGGCCTATGTTAGGAACAAAGAGGCAAAATTTTTAATAAAATGTTTTCAAGTGAAACTCTATGTCCTTCTTTCAGGTGCTGTGATTCTGAAGATGTCTGTGTGTTTGTGTATGTACATTTCTTTGTATCTGTGATAGTTCCAGGTGTGTATGACAGTGATCATTTTTCTTGTTCTGGCTTTAGAAGACTTCCTTTCAATTGCTGTGATTCACTTCACAAGCAGTGGGCTTTGTCTCTGTTCAAGTTTTACAACTTGCAAGATACAATTTAAAAATAACTACTAGAAATCCCATGTAGTTCTACTTTATAGAAATTTTACCTATATTTGTATCATGAAAAATAACACATTATTAGTTTAAGTATGATCCCATGCATGACTACAAGAATCAAGAGGAAACATTACCTGAGTCCAACTCTCTGCTGTGTCATGCTAAAGGAGTGACAATTTCTGCCATTGATCATTTTCTCATAGACATTCTTGGCTTTAATAAAGGTAGATAGAACATCTTATTTAAAACAACTAAGCAGTAGTCCTGATAAAGGAGATATCATCAGGCCATGAATTGTTCATACTTATGAAAAGCAAACATTATAGTATTGAATTAAATTATCCTGGTTTAATAGTTAGATTCTGTGTGATCAAATTGTTTAATGCCATTCTCTGTTCCTTCTCTCATCTAGCAGGATATATCTTCATGTCCTTTCTGCCTACAAATATTTAAGAATAGAGACTCTAGAAAAATGTTAATGAGACTGTCTATTCTTATATTTGTTCTCCCAGGGAAACAGAAGTACCTGTGTGCCAGCAGAAATGATTGCACCATTGATAAATTCCGAAGGAAAAATTGTCCATCTTGTCGCCTCCGAAAATGCTATGAAGCAGGAATGACTCTGGGAGGTATGATACTTTAATTTCTTTTTCTCTTCTTCACTCTCCCTCATTATCTTGTTCTGTCTTTAAACCAGATTTTCCTCTTCGATCTTTCCAAGGAGGCCAGCCATGTTCTAGATAGAGGCTGACCCCTTCATTTCAACATGGCCATCAGCCAGCTGATGCCTTTCTTTATTCTTAATCATGCCACATCCCACTCTGGGGCCAGGCATAGGAGCAGGAGATGTGAAGCAGGGAACAGGACCCATCAGAGGGTGAGTGAGTGTGTACTTGACTATAAAAGGTTCCCCAGGGGACATATTGGTTGATAAATGGAGGCTAGAATGAGAGAACTAAGGAATCCAGAACAATCACAGGTGCAGGATGACCCAGGCACAGGCTGGCCATGAACACCCAAGAATAACCTTCAGTTAACTGCTGCCAGTGTTGTAGGGTTGGCCACTTGGAAAGAGAAGCCGTTTCTCTTTGGAACCTATGACTAGGCTGCCAAGCGGAGCCAATTTCCTATCCCACATCTCCTAGGGATGAACAGGCCCTTTAATCATTTCCTTTTCTTTGCAAATCTATTGATCATTTCCAAAAGCTTTTTTTGGTAGCACAGTAGCTTGACAGAGGTAAGATACAGCTCTTTCATGGGTGACCCTATCCCATCATAAGGCTCTCTGTTCCCTAGTCTGTGTCTATCATGAGCACTGTCACCATTCCAGAAGGGCTTAGCTAACACTTATATCTCACCTTCCAAAATTCCTCATTTCTTCATGTTTACATCAGCTTACTGCCAGAGTCCTTTCTGCTGCCTGTCACCTCCAGAAAGACACACCTTTCATGAGAAAAGCAAGCTCATTAGTCTACTTTGATTTCAAAATGGAACTTGAGGAAAGACAAGCCTATTTCTGAATGCCTAAAACTGTAGCTTCATACCTGATTACTTATTATCAGCCTGGAAAACCTAATCACCTAGTATCCTGCCCTCTCCCTTCCTCATCTTTAGGCTAATTTATAGCACTTGTCCATCTCTGGCTTTTTGCGACATGCTCAATACCTTGTCTGCCTATGAGCATATTTATAAAAAACACCTTGTTTTCTAACTATGTTTGGGTATTTATGTGGATAACTGTATCCTCCTCTCTTTACAGACCAGTAATAGTCCTTAAAAGGACCAAAGTACTACAAATAAATTGACCCCGGCTCAATTTGAGACAGTTTTAACAGAAGCATCTCAAGTAGTGTCTAGTATTCCCAGATATGGCACACAGATGCTCTGTGAGTGGTTTTCCAGGCAGCCACACTAAATGAAACTCAAATATCTGAAGAAAATCAACCTTGTTCTTGTTTACTTGCCTTACTCCAGATAAATTACAATTGTAGCAGGGAGGAAGTAATGAGACTGGGGTGGGGTAGTACAGAAGGAAAGCAAAGGGATTGACAAAAGGAGTTTTTACATACAAATGTTATGACCCCATGTGAGGTTTCTGATATGCTGAACTCCCAATTATTTAGCTGTGAATTGTGTGTAAGAGATGGAGGCTCCAGCTAGAAAATCCCTTGGTTTTCCATCTGCTGATATGAATTATATATCCACTCTGATGCCTGTAAATCCTAATGGCAAGCAAAGTCCTCATAACATTTGGGTCCAAATCTTAAAATTAGTTTCATGTCTCAGCCAACATCTTCCATTATAAAGCAGACTATGATGTAATTACAGTGAACCCCTTTGAAAAGGAGTCAGTGTATCACAGATAAAGTTACTACTGCTTATAACAGACAGGCATAAATCTATAAATTTTTCTGAGAGTGGTACGGTAAATTTACAGATTGACCTATTGGATGGAGTGCTGAACTTCGAATAGGCTTCATCAACACAGTGAAAAGAGGCTGAAAAGTTCTGTGGTTGGTTTTATTTCAGCTCCATTTTTCTAATTTTTACTGTGTTTCTGCTATATACAAGGCACCATGCTAACCAACAGAGTCTCAGGCTAGCAAACATCAAAAAATGTCCTCAAGATACAAGGATTCTTGATGTAATGTAAATGGCCTTGTCTTTGGAATCAGGCAAGCCTAAGTTAAAGGCCCAGCTCTCTGTTATTTACTGTGCCCTGTCTAAGCCTCAATTTCTGCATCTGCGATGTTAGAAATATCACCCTCTCAGAGCTATAATGGGGATCAAATTAAATGATAAATGTGAACATCCTTGGCAAATGCCAAAGTGCTAAACAAATGTGAGGGTTTATTATGACAGTGTGGTTACTAGTGATTTATCTGGTAAAGATGTTCACAGCACTTCCCAGTTGGCTTTTACTCTGAGTTACTTGGCATGTCCTATGACATGTAATAGCTCCAACAGGCAGAGCATCACGACTCTTTGATCACCTCAAACCCAAAGTACCATCAAGATTTTTTTGGAGATGATTCTAGTAATTAAGAGAGTCATATATGAGGCCCGTCCAGAAGATATCCAGCCATGTACTTTGAAAAATAGGAATATTTATTGAAGAAGACACAAGATACAAGAAACACTGTATATAGGGCAATGATGCCTCAGTCCCTTTCCAAGTAGGCACCTTGGGACCTCACATAGTTCTCCCAATCTCCATCAGGTGCCCCATCATATTTTCTTGAATCTCACTGACAGTCTGAAACCTCTTCCCTTTCAAAGGTGATTTTAGTTTTGGGAAAAACCAGAAGTCACTGGGTGCCAAATCTGGCCTGTTGGGGGGCTAAGTCACCTGGATGATTTGATGTTTCACAAAAAATTCTGCATGAGACATGATGCATGAGTGGGTATGTTGTCATGATGAAGCTGCCAATCACCAGGTACCCATAGCTATGGCCTGCTGAATCATCCAACTAGTTTCTGCAGAGGTATGTTCAAGCTTAATGCAAAATTTGATGCAGATTTGTTGCTCTACTCTCTCAGTCATTTTGAATGCAGCAGACACAGTACACATGCTCACTCAGTGGCATCTACCACCCCCACTGCCTAGTACAGTGAGGTCATCATTGTTCGTGCATGCACATTCCAGTGCACTCTCCTTGGCTGCCAGATTATATTGATGTCTCGCAAACCATTCTCATTATATTAACAATGGCTGAACTGTTTTGGACAGACCTCATATTATGTTCATGTGCCATGCAGTAAGAACCCAAGTGTTTACCTCTTAAACACCATTGTTTGAAAAACAAACATTTCCACTTTTCTAAACTTTTGTCTACATTCCTTGCTTCCCTGCTGCAAACACTTAAGTTTATTGTTAACTTTCAAATTCAGCATATCACACCTTTGTTCAAACAATGGAAAAAATAAAGAAACCATCAATTCATAATGGCCTTTCTGAATTATTTAGCAATAGACTTCCCTTTTTATAATACTTCAATTTTGCATACACATTTTTATTACCTTGAAGGATAGCTCAGTAATTCAGTTTTACTTTTACCATCACTCAGCTCCAAATTGTGTAATATATTCCAAAGCAAAAGCTAAGGATATGGCCTTGGACAAGTCTCTTCTCACCTCTGAGACTCAGTTTTCCTATCATAAAATTGGTGTGGTGGGCTTTACCAGGAACCTTTGTGGCATTACCATTTGTGATTTTATCTCTTAGGTCACAGAGAAAGGATTTTAAGTTTATCAGTTCTTTGTTTGGATTGTCTATCCACTGCTTCCAGAAGTATAGATAGTCTAGACTTGAGTGCTTTGATCTGCAGAGTAATTTTAGCTATCTCAAGTCATGCCAAAATAAGACATATTATGTGTCTAAAAGTAGACTGGATAGATTATTGAGGGAGTGAAGGCCAGAAGAACTGTCATTCTATCTTAAAGAAGCTGGTACTTGGCAGCCGATGGCTACTTGGTCTTCAGGTCTCAAAGTCTCTAATTTGGTTTTCTCTATAAATATTCCATCTACTATTTGGTCATGGGATCTCTGAAACTCAGAGATACCTAAAACACATACCCCTTTCCTTCCTGCTTCTAGTCCTATCTACCTGTTCATTGCTTTTTTTTTTCATAGTACCTCTTGATGTTTATGAACGGACCCTGCAGGTGACTGGATTCTCAGAGTAGTTTCTTTGAAGACTACCTTCTGGTTTTCAGCTCCCCATCTGTGACAAGGACAGGCCTTTCTTTGTACATGGTTCACTGCTGGCTGCTTTTGAAAAATCATATATTGCTAACTGCTTAAATAATCAAACCCCCTTGCCTACTTTTCACTTAAGAAAATATAAATATTTTTCTTAAAATATTTAAGTAGGCATTTTGGAGGCATTTATAAAAATATAAATATAACTCTCGAGAAAAGAACCTTCTCTCCAATGAATTAGTTGTGTTTTTTTCACAGCCTATAATTAGAATAATGCACAGGCATCTTTCATTTTTCTCTGCACTTCTTAAGGATGTGCTCTCAGTTTCCAAGATGGAATAAGAAAGAAAGAATTCATCTTATCTGCCATCTTCTCCCCTGACCCTTCCCTCCTTTTCACTTTCCCTCCTGTTCCCTCATATACATTATTTCTTTTTGTGTTTTGCAACTCCTGAGTCCTCAGCCTTCAATAAATGGTATTTGGTCCCTGCTACTTTCTCCTTTCTTAGACCAAGGAAGATAGTAGATACTTTAAGACTTTCAGGTGGCAACCAAACCCCCAAATAGGAGAAAAAACATGAATCCTTAAAGCATGTGAGAATCTGAAGTGTGCACCATTTTCTTCAGGGGTTATTCTATAATGTTTGAGAATCGTCTTTTCTAGTAGGAGATTGAACTTGACATCTGAGACCTAAACCTGTTAACAGATCTACAGGTTTTAATAACTTCTACAATTCTCTAGTTGAGAGTATGGCTTAGAGAGCCCTTGACCATGATCCAATATTGTTATGGATACTTTTGTTTCTGGTATTGAAGACAGTCCTGGTGTCAGCCCTTTCACCATTTTCCATGCTCAAGAGCAGCCCAGTATTGATACATCTGTATCACATGTCCTGTATGCAAGAGAGTGATTCCAATGCCAATTATTCATGGAATGGTTCTTCAGCAGACAAGTTTTATTTTATTTATTTCTCCATCTATTTATCTATCCATCCTTCTCAGAAGCCAAATAGATAGCCCTTCCATCTTTTCATCTATTCACTCATCTATGTATTTGTTTAAACAAATATTTATTGAGTTCCAACTATGTGCTAACCATGATAGTAGGCATTTTGGAAGACTGGAGATGAATAAGATATGATCCCTGCCCTCAAAAAGTTAAACAAGGAAAAAAATAGTGATAATGAATATATCTTAATCTTAAAGGTTAAATAAGAATGACTATAAAAATGTTGAGTGAGACAAGCAGGAAATGGTATTCAAGGCAAATTGCACAGAGACATCAAAATGCATTGAAGGTTTGAGGAATAGCAAGTAGTTTAATATGGTTAGATCTTGGGAAATGGTGAAGACAGGCTGAAACCACATTAAAAATGGATGTGGTTATCGCTTCTAGGCCTTTGGCTAAGATCAAGTATAAAAATGGATGTGGTTATTATGCTAAAAGGTTTGGACTTCAGGCAATTGAAGCTCTATGACACAGGATAGACATATTCACATATCATTTTGTTTATTTGCTTATTTGTTTTTAAAGATAATTAGTGGTAACATGAATGCTGTATAGGTGAGGGCTTAAATTGTAGAAAAATAGATAGTAGGCCAGGGAGAGAGAGAGGGAGGAAGGGAGAGACAGAGAGAGACAGAGAGAAATCTGTAACCTGTAACATTAACTTTGCTGAACACCTGGGGTTGTAGCCTTGGATCCTGGGGTTAGGTTCATATAGACCAGTGTTTTCTCATGTGGGTTCTGAGAAAACTAGTTCCATGACGTGGTCCACAAAAAATGATTTCTATAGTCAAATAAGTTAATAAAACTTGACTATTAGGCTTCTTCTTGAGATGATTTATTGTGCATGTTTGCATTTCACAAACCTCAAGTATTGCAATAAAGTGAGGAGCTTAGTAACTCAGGATTCCCAAATTTAATTCAACCACAGAATTATTTTTTCACATAACATCTGTTAATATCCTACAAAAGTACTGTATTCTGGAATACATTTTTGAAAACTTGGGGATATATAAATATTCTATCCTATAGGCAGACAATACACCTAATCTGGGTCATCCATTTTTCAGACGTGCATGTGAAAAAGGAAATCTTACCTTTGGCTACAGCATGGGTGGACCTGGAGAGTATTATGCTAAGTGAAATAAGGCAGTTGATGGAAGACAAATACCATATTTATGATCTCACTTATATGTGGAATCCAGTGAACAAAACAAACAAAATAGAATCAGAGGGATGGATACACGGTACAGACTGACAGCTGTAGGAGGGGAGTGGGGATGGGGGACTGGATGAAAGAAGGCAGGGATTAAGCAAAGAATGTATGTATAATACCCAAGGACTTGGAAAATAGTGTGGTGATTGCCTGAGGATGGGCGCTAGGTAGAGGTAAGCAAAGGGGGGAATAGGAACATCTGCAAAGTGTCAACAATAAAAATAAATTCAATGTCAAATGTGTGAAATGTAAAGAACAAAAGAAACAAACCTACAAAACAAACAAACTCATAGATACAGACCACATTTTGACAGTTGCCAGAGGGGAAGGGGTTTTGGGGGGCTGGGTGAAAAGGTGAAGGGATTAAGAAGTAGAAATTGGACTTGAGTGGGTGGCTTAGTTCATTGGAGCATTGTCTTGTTGTCCCAAACACCAAAACGTTGTGTGTTTGATCCCAAGTCAGGGCACATATCTAGGTTGTGGGTTCCATCTCTGGTCAGGGCACATACTGGAAGCAACTGATCAATGTTTCCCTCTCACATCAATGTATGTATCTCTCTCTCTCTCTCTCTCTCTCTCTCTCTCTCTCCCTCCCCCACCCTCACTCTGTAAAATCAATAAACATATCCTCGGGTGATGATTGAAAAAAGATTGGGAAGCATCTTAAATGTCCATCAGTATATGAGTGGATAAAATGCCTCTGGTATATTAGCACAATGGAATACTATTCACCTGTAAAAACAAAAGGAAGTCTTACTTTTTGCAACAGCATGGATGGACCTGGAAGTTTTTATGCTAAGTGAAATAACTCAGTCATTCATGGAAAGAAGCACCATATAATTTCATTCATATGTGGAATCTAATAAACAAAGTAAGCTAACAAACAAAATAGAAACAGTCTCATAGATACAGAGAATAGACTGACAACTGTCAGAGGGGAGGGGAATTGAGGGGCTGGGTGAAAATAGTGAAGGGATTAAGCAAAAAAATAACCCTCATAGACAAATACAATACTGTGGTGAGGACCAGAGGGAAAGGGAGCTGGGAGGAAGTAGAAGAGGGTAAGGGAGTATAAATTGTGACAGAAGGAGACTTGACTTGGGGAAATGAACACAGAATACAGTGTACAGATGATGTATTATAGAATTATCTGTGTAAAACCTTTATAATTTTATTAACCAATGTCACCCCCAATGAATTTAATTTTAATAAAAAGAATGCCTCATGATCAAGAGCAGATCATTCTCACCATGTCTCAACCAATATGCACCATTGACTACTAAAACCACTAAAGTAAACCATGTTGGGTCTGTAGTATTATTATACACAAAGAATAGGATGCAATCCAGGCCAAAACAGGGTTATTGTCCAAGTCATGTCATAGGCACAGGTACATATTCCTGATCCAAGGAGCATGCTAGACAAATTATTTCCAAGAAATATAATGACTTCCAGCATCATACAGAGTGATGACTAAATATTTTGGATATCTAAACATTCTTTGCTAAAGTCTAACAGTTCTTTTGTTTACTCTGCGAGAAGAATTCCAATATCTACCCAGAACCTCATCATGGAGCTACCACATGACCTCATTGCTAAAGTAGGAGGCCTAGAAATCAGCTGTTTATATAATTTGGGTACCAATGGCTACCCAATGATTGAATCCCCTCTACCTCCAGTGCAGCAGGCAGCAGAGTATCATAAAAATCAATAATATGGAACTCAGTTATTGGGAGTTTCTCCTTCCTCCTTTATTCTCGAGATTAGAGTGCTAAAAGTTTTCAGGTTGGAGATGAAAGTGGCAAGTTTCAATTCTGAGAAGTGTTACTCCCCTGCCACACACACACAGAATTCTCAGAAAACTGAGTACTCCTATGGATCTGTACAACTGAGACATGCACAGAAAAGCAGAATTGCCCTATAAACTTTGAAATCTACCAGCACAATACATGACTCAACACTTACAACCTGTTTTTCCCAGTTTTATCAACATAATGTCATATAACATTGCATTAAAAGTGTGCAACATAATGATTTCATATATGTCACTGTATACATCATGAAAACATATCTATATATCACCACAATAATATGGATTTAGTTAACATCTATTACCATACATGTTTACAATTTTTTTTCCTTGAGAACTTTTAAGGTCTATTCGTTTAGCAACTTTTAAACTTGTTAACTATAGTATTATTAGCTATAATCACAGGCTGTACATAACACCCTTAAAATGTAATTATCTTATAACTGCAAGCTTGCACTTTGTAACTACCTTCATCCATTTCCCCACCCTCTAATCTATACCTCTGGTAACTATAAATCTCTTTTCTGTTTCTATGAATTCATTTGGGGTTTTTTTAAATTCCACATCATACCATATTTTTCTTTCTCTGTCTGATTTAGTTCACTTACCATAAAACCCTCTAGGTCCATCCTTGTGTTGCAAATGGCAAGATTTCCTTTTTATGGCTGAGTAATACTCCATTGTGTTTATATGTGTATATCACATTTTCTTTACCCATTCATCTGTCAGTGTACACTTAAAACCTCTGTGGTTTTTATAGTTTTTAGGGTTTTTTTGAGAGGTCCTGTGGTATAGTGGAAATAGCATGATAGACTTAAGTACAGACAGGCCTTTTTTCTAATCCTTCCTCTGCCAGTTACTATCTTGATGACCTTGAGCAAATCATTCAATCTGTCTGAGATTCAGTTTCTGCAACCACACTATGAGAATAATAAATCTTCTTTGAAGAACTATAAATTTGTAAAGAAACTGGTACATACAGGCATAAAATAAACACCACTGTTACCTCCAATCCTTTTTTCTTTTCTCAACTATTTTTTGCCATTTTTTAT
>PVKM010039114.1:0-13873 GCA_004027735.1 Carollia perspicillata | reverse complement strand
AGTGTTGTTGACTATAATTACCATGTTGTGCATAAAATTGCAAGAACTTACTTATCTACCAATTATGTTTGTACCTTAAACAGCATACCTCCAATTCTCCACCACTTGGCCCCTGATAACCACCATTCTGTTTTTACGAAGTTAGTTTCTTTTTTCAGATTCTACATGTAAGTGATATCGCAGAATATTTGTTCTTCTCTGTCTACCTTCTATCACTTAGCATAATATTTCCTAGGTCCATCCATGGAGTCACAAATGGCAGGGCTTCCTTCTTTCTCATGGCTATATGTAGAAATATTGCTTATATATTATATATATCATATCTTCTTTATGTATTTATTCATTGATGGACACTTAAGTTGTTTGTATAGGGAATATGTGTAATTTCTTCTCAGCACTCTTCTTTGTGGGAGCCATTTTGCCAGGCGCAAGTCAGAGGGAAAGAGTGTTTGCTGGTAACTGCACTGAAAAGAGATTAGTTAACTTGGGCAGTGAATCTGTATTGGTCTCCATTGCCTTTTGAAGTCTACAGATCTGGAAAGGTCCAGAGTTATCAGAATGCTCAAAATCTTCCATTTTTTTCATCCCTCTTGTCCAAAGTTTCTAGCTTTCTCTCCCTAGAGTCTCCTTCTTCTCTGAGGTCTTAGATTTAAGCCCTGTCATTTAACAAGATATTTCTAAAACCAATTGACAAACACCATCAGAAGAAAAATGGAATTTTAGAGAAACACTGCCACCTGCTGAATAAATCATGCATGCACATGTTTAAAATGAAATGCCTTGTTTCATTTAGAGTGAAAAGGGAAAATAGATATATACCTAGAGCAGTGAAGAAATTATTTCTGTCTAATAAAAGCCATGCACCAAATCCCATGAATAAAAGTCCAAGAACCTGCAAAAAAGAGTCAATGGGATTTTTAGTAATTGCCAATAAAAATGCATTATATTTCCTAAATAATTTTGAAGAGTCTTACCAAGAAAGCTCCATTAATAAGATTAAGAAAGTATTTTAAAATTAATGGTTTGCTTTTCCTCAACATTCTTTTCCTCCTCACAAAGTGATGATTCTGAAAATATAAGCACAATTTTTACTATAAACACTCACCATAATAACGAGTTTAAGTAATTACACCTACTGATGTCATTTATTTTTACATTTTTCTTCTCTTACAAGTGTGCAATGTAACATTCTCCTCTTCCCTTTCGAATATAAGGACATGTTGAAGCTCTCTTAAAGCTGTTATCTTTACTTGCATTTTTTGGCTAGGCAGTTGAGACCAAGAGGGCATTTACGGATGGTGTAACATGTCAACAGATGCTTTACTCAAGTTCTTGCAGTTTTCAGAAAGGAAAATATTTTATATAATTTCTAGTCTTACTGCACTTTTTTCCTTACTGGACAGCATTCCTTCACCTCTTCATGCCCTTAGTTGACCCCAGAATAAAGTCAGTCCCTCCTTGAAGTCTCGCCATTGCTTTGATTTTTGGCCTATTTTCTCTTTGGCATGTCTTTCTTCCTGTGTGGTCTCTGAGATCTTTAAATGAAGGGAATAGGTCTTGTATACCACACATAGTAGGTACTCAACAGATATGTGCTGAGTGAATAAATGAATTAGATTATTTAATTAGTCTATATTTTAGGGTATACAGTATTAAGAAAGGAATAAGTTAAGGTTGTTTTAATTAAAAACTACTTTCTAGGAAGCCAATTTCCCTAAAACTTCTATGGAACAACCAACATCCTACTATTTTTTACAGCTTTACTACATATCAGTGCTTTAAAATTTCCTGGGTATTTTCCTTCATTGTTTTACTTCTAGCTAGCAGCATAAAAAAGTATTGTAGTGTGCAATGCTTTAATATATGTGTTGACTACTTGATATGATGAAAGATTTAATAAAACTAATCTGAAGCTATTTCTGCTGAATTAGGAAGAAAGCAATCTATTCGTTAAAGTGAAGAATGCATTGGAAGTGGAGAAGTAAGAGATGTCCAGGTTAGTGTTCAGTAGTTCCCTCCCTCCTTTGACCCGAGGCCACATTCCTCCTAAAAATGCCCAAGGTTCTTCTTTCTATTTTTAAGTAGTCCCTCCAGGCCTCTGCTTTGAACTCTCCTGCTGTCATTTAGCTTCTCTAATTTCCGTCCTCTGGTCATATTCTTCTCGGACTGGGATGGAACACTCAGTTGGAAAGACTGCCTGATTTTTATTTCAGTTTCTCCCCAAGATGCTATATGTTTTTGGGCTTCAGATACATGCAATTCCATATATTAGAAGGTTGTGATCTTCTCCTAGAGGCAGAACAGGAAGTTAGGCCCCAAGTCTTGGTCTCCATTTGCTAATAAGAAAAAGAAAGGGGAGTCATGCATGAGGTTGCTCTGTGGTAACTGTGGTGTGAAATGCTGACGATGTACCCAAACGCAGCGCCCAGCTGCCAGCTGCAAGGAAAGCTGAAATCGTGAGACAGGCGCTGGTGAGAAGGAAAGTGGTTTATTCCATTGCCAGCCCCCGGAGAAGATGGGAGACTCTTGTCTCAAAGCCCATGTTAGCATCTCAGTGCAGGCAGGGGTTTTGATAAGGAGGGAGAGGGAAAGCGGAACAATGAGATCAAGGGGAGGGGGCTGAAAATTTCTCTACACGCAGACCAGCACAGTCCACTCTGATAAAAACCTTGTAAATGGTCAAGTGATCGTCTAGTGTGTGTCATCCTAGTTTTTGTCATCCTGGTTTTTGTCATCTGGTTTTATGGTAGAAGGTCAGCAAATCTCCCAGAGCTGACATGACTGAAGGTTGGAGTATGTATCTTTTGAAGTTAGTTCCCAGGATTCTTATACAAACATGCTATTTATTTACAAATTGCATATTAGTCAGAGTCAGTATTTATAGAAACAATGTCAAAAGAATTGTGGGGTGGGTTAAAATTCCCCACTGTAAACATTTCCCATAGTTATGAAGACATGTACTTGACTATTGATTTGGTAATAATTAGCATGTTAGAGTCAAAGATAAATATTTTATCAAAGGAAGCAAATATTAAAATAAAAAAGTTTGTTTCTCCCAATCCAAGGTGAGTAACTGGTTCTCTTCTAGAAAACCATCTTAAGAACTTGGATCTTGCTCCTAAATTTGCTCAAGGTGTTATGCTCTGTAGCCAGTAGAAAATAAAATAAAATTAGTAAACTCAGGTCAGCATCCCTTAAACAAGTGAGGAGAGAGCTGCACATTTTCTCTTCTGCTCATATTCCACTGGCACAGACTTGGCCTTCTGTCCATGTACAGTTGGAAGGGCAGGTAACTATGTGCCCAAGATGAAGGAAAAAGGTGAATTAAGGTGGGAGAGCCAAACAAAATGCCTGACAGTTAGGAAAGGGCATTGTGAAAGATAATTAGAGGGAGTAAAGCGGTGCACATTTTCCCTATCATGGAAAAGAATCTAAGGTGATCAGAAGAATTTCTGTAGTTTGGGAAAATAAAAGAATAATGATATCACTGGAAATAGGAAAATTGGGAAAACTGTTTGAAAAAAAATGTAAATCTGATAAGTTTAATACTCAATAATTGTGTTTGAATTGGTACAAGATGTGTTCGTGGTTAAGCACTTGAAACAGAATGCGGGAAAATGGGTAGCAAGAGCTAAGCGGACTTGGGAGTCATCATAGGGAAGTGATGTCATGGTAATGAATGAAGGAAGCCTAGAGATAAAATGAGCAGAAGTGTGTGGGAAGAGAATAATGATATAATAAGGAATTTGGATTTTTTAAAGCAGACATTTACAAAATGAGAACATAATTGAAGTATGATCTCATGGAAACCAATGGGAGAAGAAATTTCTACAAAGGTGTTCCATGATAAAAGACGTCAAAAAGAGTGAGAATTCAGTATTCCCAGAGTCAGCCACTTTGGTAACAAAGATGTTTATGGTAATTTCAAAACAGCAGTGTTTTTTCCATTTGGTCTCCTGTGACAAAACACCACAGACTAAGAGGCTTATAAACAATTGAAATGTATTTCTAGTAGCTCTGGAACTTGGAAGTCAAATCGGGGTGCCAGTATGGCTGAGTGAGACCCCGCTTCCAGGTTTCAAACTTCTTGCATACTCATGTGGCGAAATGGGCTAGAGTGCAATGTGAGATGTGATTTATAAGAACACCAATCTCATTCTTGAGGAATCCATGTCACAACCTAATCACCTCCTAAAGGTCCCAATGTCTAAAACATTTGGTGTAAGGATTCCAACATAAATTTGGGGGGCACACAATCAGACCACAGCAAGGGGCTCAAATGAAAGGGAACACAGAAAACAGAGTGTCTCAGCAACAAGTCAAGGAAGCGCACAGCCACGTTTGCACAGAAGGGTGAGAGGAGATGGTCACACGCCGATCTCTTCAGCCTTAAGTCCCACATACGAGAAACGTCAGTGAAAATGCAGATGTGCAAACACAAAGGCACACAGCAAGCCAGTGCAGTTCTTACTCAAATATTTGTGACATGGAAGACGTGTATTTTCTTTTGCTGGAGACAAATAATTTGTTTTTAACTTAACCAAAGTACCGTTGTGGTATTTCTCTCGTTCATTTCCTGATAATTAATGGTCCAACAGCAGAGGTATATTTTAATAGCATGAATACCATAGGGAAGGATCATTTACAATAATTAATCTGTTCATAGTGTCATTTTCTACTAATTAAAGAATACTCTAATTACTTTTACTATTGTTTTTATGTTCCTTCTAAGTGCCAGGAGAGGGGAACACACAAATGAATAAATATTAAAACCTCTGGCCAACTGTGAATCGTGTGTTGGGGTTGAGGGACAAGGAATAAAGGGAACTGGGATGTTTCAAAGAGGAGATGCATTTCAGATGATTCTTTCAAAATGATTAAGACAGCTTGATAAAAATGGGGCAGAGGCAGGGAGTTTCCGGGACAGATGGAACAGTGTGTTCATAAGCTACAGAGTGACGTGCACGGGGGCATGGGTAAGAGTGGCAAGAGATGAAAGATAAGGCTAGAGAAGTAAAGACCATGAAGGATCATGTGTGCTTTGTGAAGAATCTGCTTCTCTTTTCTTTTAATTTTTTTTTTGTCTGATGATCATTTATTTGTCCTAGAGATGAGCACAGTCAGACAAAAGAAAAGCAGAAATTATGTACCTGTTCATAGGAATAAAAGTCTTGTGCTGCTCATGGATTATACAGTGCAAAAATAATCATGGAGGCTGTGGACAAAAGTGCCTAGGAATGTTTTTGAGCCATTCAATCAAAAAGAAAAGCTTAAACAAGGGTTTAATATTTCAAGGGTAACAATTTCATTAACATCCCCCTACAAGATGAAACCACAAAAGCCATAGCTGAATGGCATATTCCCTGGAGAACGACCAGGTGTTATGTCATGCCGTAACTTTAGTGTGAGGCTGTGGGATTTGGGGATCAGCCAGGCCACCTCAAAATAGAAAGTATGTTTTTATTGCTCAGGTGAAGGGAGCAGTTTTCTACTATCAGGCCACTTGGTATTTTAAGTGGCCAGAAATCTATAAATTGCCCCGAAGAGTATTTCAACCATACACTTCAATATCCATAGATTATTCCTGATTTAGAAAAGGTCAAAGGAGCCAAACTCCAGTAAAGTTATACATTTACCTCTATGTAATTTTATCATTTAAATTAAATGAAAAAATTCATCCCAGAGATTGAATCTGCACCCTAAAATTATTTATTTACTTGCTGCAGCCTGAGCATTTGGAAGCCCCTGAAAATAGAGGTTTATAAGAGAAATCTGAACAAACTTTTCAGTGCCAGATGGAGACACCAATGGGCTCCATTAGCTACGTTACCACTTCGTGACTGAAATACAGATAACACTGTCTTTATCAAATCCATGCCCGCTAAACCTCAGCTGGTGGGAGCTAGACTTCATTTGGCTTTTAAAACTTTTATCTATCATTTAAAATCATTTTTGTCTATTTTAATCAGACACAATAGTGTTAGAAAAAGATACCTATGACTTTATGCAGGATAATCTGTCCATTGAAAAAATATTGGTGGCCTGGATGAAATTATCCTGGCTTAGCTTTCCTCTAACTCTTCCCCAAAGCTCAAGTAATGTCTTTGCTCCTCAAGTGCAGAGGGGGCTGACTTCAGATGTAATGAAGGGAACAAGAGGCTTGTCTTTACATTCTTCAAAGTTAATTTTGGCTTGGCAGGATATTGCTTTCTGATAAGGAAATTAAGTGAAGTTTTTGGTGTTTATTTTTCTCCCATAATCTATAAGGGCATTGTACAAAAAGAAAAAAATACAATAAGGTAAAATAAAATAACCCCCCCAAGAGACCTTGGAAACGGGGCACATATTCTGGGGACCATGGTCACACAACATCCTGCCCTAAGCCCAGGGAAGATGGGTCAGAATTCTGAGTCTCCCAGAGTCCTTCACCAGGAAATTGGATTTGTGTGAGCCCCGAGTTCCTACTGCACAGGACAGAAGAGTGGCTTAGACAACAGAAGGAAGAGACATGCAGTGAAGAGAATTAGTACTAAACAGAGAATAAAGTCTCAGTAGTGTGTACTTGATGTTAATGCCAATGATAATTCAACCAATGTACAGAATATTCACTTTAACAGAGAGATGAGAGTCTGAGATAACTAGAGGAAAACGATGCTGAAGCCATTATAATAGCGTCTTTATACCAAAATAACATTAAAATGAGAAACTAACATGATAGGTTCAAGGCCCTTGGAGACCCGTTTTCTTTGCCAGGTTCCATATTCTTACGGCAAGGTCTTTTTCTTATAACAAATTCATCAGCTGGGCAGAAGCTGTCTTTCAGCGCGTCGACGTTGTCCAGTGAGCAGGGCTGCAGTATCCAGTGTTTTACAAGGGCTAGGGGTTCAAGTTTAAAACATTTTTTGACCTCTTGCACGGAGCGGCAGCCGGCCTGCGCTGATGCTTGGCCAGGATTAGGAAGAGCGGAGTGCACAACGGCTGGCTCTGCAGAGTAGCTCAGCTCCTTCCCTGCCGATTCTAAAGCACCTGAGGACGAGCTCACACAAAGATCTCCCCTTAAGACCCTTGAGAGTAGCGACTACAGTATTTCCGGATATGATCCCTCCAAGCGCTTTGACATTCAGGATGGCGTTCTGGAATGGCAATGCTTTTATAAGAAAGCCTGTAGTTGACACAGGTGCTGCGGGCTCTCGCTGCAGAACTTGGACAGCAGACTGGTCTTGCCAGAGCCTGTGAACCCTATGCACACCTGGTTGTACTTGGGTTGTGCGGGTGGCGCCCCTTTGCAGCACGGTGCTCGAAAGCACAGAAAATCATGTACAGAAAGACATCAGGTGCCAAGAGATCAGTCATCAAACACCTAAAGCATCCGGAACCGCTCTGAACCTGGAAAACAAATAGCGACTTGGGCTGCGAGCCAGCAGCCCTTGCAAAGCCAGCCACCACGTAAACAGCCGAGTGCCGCCCAGCCTTTATTTTCTGAAGATAATGGGGAACCATAATTCTGTCATCCATGCGGAAGTCAAATTAGGAAAGAAACCTAAGCCAGGGACAATTTGAAAAGATAACACACTAGTTCATAAGAAATGGATGTGATCTAAACTGCAAGATGACTTTGGAACAAGTCCAGGACATGAAGGAAATAATAGGAAGGAGAATTGCTAGCACTGTGGTGTTAGCAAGAGGCCAAGATGAAACTTGAACCCAGGTTCGTAGACCTTAAATATGTAAACGATTGGCACTATCCCATAACCTAAAACGTGCTATTTATATTGATTCTCTTGGCCATCAAAATTTTTGCAAATTCAGCACTGGTATGCTATTACTCCCAGAATTACCAATGAGGAAAGGCACTCAGAAAGGTAAAATAGCTTGCTTGAGATGGATCACCCAGTTAATATGCGGCAGTACTGAGATTCAAACTCAGAGACATAAACCATACATGGGGGGATCCCCACAAAATATTTTATTTATAAAAAATTGTGTGTTTACTTTTATATGTTGAAACTTCAGTCACCTTCAAAGTGCTCTCTCTTTGATGCAATACACCTATCAAGACATTTTCTTCCACTGCTCAAAACAGTTTTTGAACTCATGGATTTTGATGCCTTTAGTACTTTTGCTGTTTTTTGTTTCACTTCTTTCACATTGGCAAAATGTTTCCCTTGGAGGACTTTTTCATGCAGGGAAATACAAAAACATTGCTTGGGGTGAGAGCAGGTGAATAGGAAGGGTGGGGAACAGGGGTCATGCTGTTTTTGATCAAAAACTGATGAACACTCATCCTGGTTGGGCAGGTGTGCTTGTAAGTCACCCATCATCAAATGGGCAAAAGCACTGAAAGAGTCACTAAAGCCGAGTGCAGACTCTCACAACAATACCAGTTGCTACACTGATACAGAAGGGTTCCTAGAACACGCACCTGGCAGGGGAAGCCTGTATTACAAGGGGCCTGCGCTTCAGAAGATAATTCTGGTTTCCTGGGGTTTCCCCGTCATAAGTCATCTTCTGTAAATGACCATTATAAATAGCACATACCTCAAAGGAATGCTATGAAAATTAAATGAGATTATCTTTTTAAAGCGCTTAACCCAGTGCCTGGTTAATCTCATTATATCACATCTTAGTATAGAAATACTAAGGTTGTCCGGCAACTATGAGAATTTCTACTAAATGCTGCATCATTAAATAATAATTTCAAGTAAATTGATTTATAATCTATAACTATTTGAGATAATTGTTGTATTTTGTTCTTTAATTAGTGTTGTTAATTAGTGATTGGTAAGTCATGGCTAATTGATATAATTATCAGTTATTTTCAGGGTAAAGATAACATAAGAATATGAGATGTAGTAATACTCACCATGGATTAATTAATCTTCAGAAGAACTTTTAATATATTTTTTTGACAAGGAAAGCTTTTTTTTTAGATTTTATTTTTAGAGAGAGGGGAAGGGAGGGAGAAAGAAGAGAAACAATCAAACTGTGGTTGCCTCTTGTGTGCCCCCTACTGGGGGCATGGCCTGCCACCTAGAAATGTGCCCTGACTGGGAATCAAACCAGCAACCCTTTGGTTCACAGCCCATGCTCAATGCACTGAGATACACAGGCCAGGCCACAAGGTAAATTTTAAGAAGGGACACAATCTAAACATCACCTTCAAATTAGTTGATTACTAAATTAGCTATTTGAAATTAGTATTAGAATTTAATTGATTACTAGTGAATTCTATATATTTTTAGAAAAATTACAAATAAAATTAAACTTAAAAATTTCAGTCATGAATTTTAACATAATATGGTAGCCTGACCATTTGAAATAAAGAGTTTAAATAGTCTATAAACCAACAACATAACTACACTAGAATAAAATATCAATTTAGCATGCACTTTGATAATGAAAATAGTCTAAATTTAATTAGACCTAAAACTAGCTGTAGTTTATTTTTGAAAATCATTATTTTACTTGAATGAGGCACTAATGTGTTTTTTAATATCTAAAGTCTACTGATTTCTCACTCCATATTATCAAGTCTTATGTTGATGCAATACAAGTTTATTGTTACCAGGCAACAGAGTTTATTTTCTTTCAAGGGCTCGATGAAATGTTTGCCTTTGGCTTAGTGTATACCAGATATCTTTTACAGTTATAGCCACTTCCCCTTGGAATTTAATTCTTTGTTTGCAAACTTTAAAAAATTAAAATCAGAAATGTCTGTAACTAAAATGGAATTTCACATTCGTACGATATATATTTGCTTCACACAATGAAAAAAGTGATCAATTTTAAGTGAAAATTAAATGGCATAATATATACTTAAACTTCAAATTTCATACTAATTCAGTGGGTGTCACCATCAATATTTTACAATAAAACATATTCCAGAAAACAATTTTTCTAATTTTTTATCCCACTCACCCATTCCTTTAGAGGTTTTTGATAGGCATTGAGCGATAATTGAATTCTTTTTTTTAAAAAAGAAACTGACGTCATTGAAAGCAATCAATTTATTGGATTCTCATTTATATTTCCAGATCCCACAAATCACTATTTAGGATTAAGATTTTGTGGAATGAACAATTTATAGATAAGCAATTTAACATTCAAGTAAGAAACACAGATCAGAAACAATTTAAAGGTCAGACTACCTCTACTCGGGTAATTGTAACAAAATGTTATTTCTTTAGTAACTAATTTCCAAAATTATTTTAAAAGATAAAACCAGGCATCTAAATTCCTTACCCAGCTCCTGTGTTGCGTTAGTTCCAATTTCGAAAGGGTATAATTTGTCCTACTGGGGCACCAGTAAGAAAAGCCGGACAATCATCCTTGGGATTGGCTGTTGCCGTGGTTACACTTTGTTTGAAACCTCAGAGCTAAGTCCTCAGACTGAGCGGAGGGATTTAGCTGCTGGTGGGTGAGCCGCAGCCCCCCAAGACCCGGAGACCCGCAAGACCAGGATTCACGGTGTGTCTTGGGAGGAGAGTCAGCGCTGTGGCAGTGCAGACTGAGCCAGGTCCCTCTCCTCCAAGAGCAAGCTTTAGAGCAGAAGGAGGGTAGCAGGCTGAGGGGCTGCGGGCTGATGGGCCGGCTCTGAAGCTCGAGGCTTCCTTCAGTTTTGGAGATTGTGGCTCCGAAACTTGGTAGCTCCCTCAAAACTTGAAGGTCCAGTCTGACCAGCCGTCCCTTAGTGCTGTTCCCTTCCTTCCTCACTCCCTTATTCTTTTATATATATAAATATATATAAATTATATTTATATTATATATAAATATATAAAATATATTTATATTATATATAAATATATAAATATACATATATATTTTTGTAACTTAAAAAAGTAGATTTCACTCTCCTTTTATTATGGTTGAAGGGTGGTCACTTAGGATTTCCCACTGTTGGCAGCTTTAGCCAATTCGAAGTGATTTATTATCAACTTGAAATGTTTACTGTAGCCCACTTACCGCGAAATCAGTCGAAGATTGCTGTGACCTATTCGGTAACCACTCACTAAAGGAAGCTATTGGTGGCTGGAGATGCAGCCAGTCTGAATGGAAACGTGTTGTAGGTGTAAAACATACACCAGATTCTGAATAATTAGTGTGCAAAAAAGAATGTACACTTTATACATTGATCTTAATGCTTTTTGACTGATTACATGTTGAAATATTTCGGATAAAAGAGGTTAAATAAAATAGTACATTAAAATTAATTTCACCTGTTTTGTTTACTTTTTAAAAAGTTGCTACTAGAAGATTTAAGATTATGTATGCGTTCGGATATGTAATTGGACAGGGCTGGTCTAAAGAGTCAGTAGATGAGCGGAGAGGAACATGTAATGGAAATGACTTACCTTACCCTGTCTTCCTTTCTACACAAAGTTCTGTGTACCTGTACTTTCTGCTTTATAGCCACTTAAAAAGACACACACAAATTTCCACTAATCTTTGAATTGCACTTTAAGTTAACTGAGTTAACTTAATTGCACTTAATTGCACTTTAAGTTAACTGAGTTAACAGGACCAGATTTTGCACTGGTATGTTGTTTTGTTTCATTTTCCTTTAGGCGAGAGAGGCTGTGGCTTAAATTGACTATTTTTAAACCAGCTTTTAAAATTGTGAAAATAGTACATGCTTATTGTTAAAATAGCACTCAACGTAATGAGTGCTACGAAAGGTATGAAATGAAAGGTATGAAATGAAAACTAAAAGTTTCTCAATGTCATCCAGAAAGTTTCTGTCTTAAAAAAAAATAAGGTGTGTGTGGTTACTTAAAAGCGATGTCGCTCTGCATACCTTTTTGCTCCTTGCCTTTTTCCAACTATTCCTTCTTGGCTACATTTCCATTGGAGTGCAATAAGTATACTTGTTTTTTAAATAATTTGCCTATTATTTTATTTTATGGATTTTGAATTTGTTTTTTTTAGTGAGTATTTAGGATATTTTTATTAACTTTTACTGGGGTTAATTGTAGATTCACACGCAGTTTTAAAAAATAATACAGAAATATCTCTTGTATACTCTGTCCTGTCTCCCAACATTAATATTTTGTAAACTATAGTGTAATAGCATGACCAATATCATGATATTGATACAGTCTGCTTATCTTAGTCAGATTTCTTCAATTTTACTTGTACTTGTGTGTGTACATGTACTACACAATTGTTATTATCTGAATAATATATACTCACTTATCTGTTCCTACAGTCAAGATACTGAACAGTTCCAATGCTATAAGGATCTCTCATGTTGCTCATCTATCACCATAACCACCTTTCCCCAACCAGATCCACTCCTAACTCCTTCCAATCACTAATATATTCTCCATTTATACAATTGTGGCATTTAAAAATGTTAGAGGAATGGGATCATAAAGTACATCACGTTTTGCTTTCTCAGCCTACTTCCATGTGGATTCATCTGTATTGTGGCATGTATCAATAGTTCATTCTTTTTATTGCTAACTATTATTCTATGATGTGCATGTACTACAGTTGATTTAACCATTCACTTTTTTCTTTTTTTTTAATTTAAATTATTTTATTGTTGTTCAATTACAGTTGTCTGTATTTTCTCCCCACCCCCTCCCCGATGGCCATTCACTTTTGAGGGACAATTTGGTTGTTTCCAGTTTGGGACTATTAGGAATACAACTGCTGTGAACATTTTTGTGTGAACATAAATTTTTATTTTTCTGGGATAAATTCCCAAGAGTGTAGGCAATACCATATTTTGTTATGTATAAGGTTCACTTCTTGCCCAAATTTTAGAGGGAAAAATAAGGATGCACATAATACATTGGTATAATGATTACATACCATGGGTATAATAATGGTCATCATAGTCCCATGTATAATGATCACAAAAACATGTGTGCCTATTATACATGGCAAAATACAATACATGTACATCAGTCAAATTAAATCATTTATTTGCAAAATAAAGAATTGTGATACCTACAGGTAGAGGAAAGGCAGGCACAAGAGTTATTTTTTTAGATGGGAGTAAACTTTTGTTCATGCGGAGAGGGTCAGTAGAATAAAAATGTGTGATGAGGCAGTAAACATAAGGAATAGTGGATGGACCATGGTTCAGTAGGTGAGCAGTTGTTAGATTCAGAGTAAAAGAGAATTACCCTTTCTTAGGAAGAGGGGCTCCTCTCCTAGTAATATGAGTAAGAAGTGATTTCAGGAAAAGAAATAGAAAAATGAGGGTGTTTCATCTTCTTTGTTAAATAGACTATAAACTCTATAAAAACAGGTTACTTCTCTCATTTAATCAGTGTATTTGTAGCACATAGCCCTGCTCTGAATGCATTTGGCAGACTGTTGATTTAAAAAAAGTAAAAAATCACAAAAAGTTGATTTTGAGATGAATGAGCAAAATAAGAAAAAGAAAGAGGAGGGTGGGTAGAGGGGGAAGGAAGAAGAAAAGAAGGAAGGAGGGAAGGAAGCAAGGAAGGAGGAAAAGCCAAGAAAACAGAGGTCAAAAGGCTTGAGGAAGGAATGAAATTTAGGAATAATCTGGAAAATAAAATGATAGGTAACTAGTACAGTTTTCAAAATTATTTTTACTAAGACCCACAGTAATACAGACAAACAAGTAAAACAAAAATAGATTACATTGCAACCCAAGCACAGGTGCATACTTGAAAACATGTCTTTTTTTAAAACTAATTCTTTTTTAAAAAATATTTTATGTATTTATTTTTAGAGAGAGGGGAAGGGAAGGAGAAAGAGAGGGAGAGAAACATCAGTGTGTGGTTGCCTGTCATGTGACCCCCTACTGGAGACCTGGCCTGCAACCCAGGCGTGTGCCCTGACTGGGAATCGAACCAGTAACCCTTTGCTTTACAGGCCCATGTTCAATCCCCTG
>PVKM010039113.1:0-13870 GCA_004027735.1 Carollia perspicillata | reverse complement strand
CCCGCAACCCGAACTCAGCTGAGAAGCTAGTTCCTTGCTTCCAGAAGAGCCAAAGGCTGATGGATTCCCTGAAGCTGTCTAATCTCCCTGGCAATATTACCTCCTTTGAAATTAATATTTAAATTGACAATAAAATTGAAAAATAATCCTGGAAAATCATGCCAGGTAAAAGCCCCTCATCTCTATTTCCTTCCTTGATATACTTAAATAAAATGGATCCCCATATATTTGTCTGATATTAGTCCTTTGGTTGGATGCACTCAGCTGGCAAGAAAAAGTCCTCTTTGGTGATTAGATTTAGTAGACTATCCAGGCAAGTGCCAGGAGCTCCAGAGACCTTACTGGAACTCTGGCAGGCAAGACAGCCGTAATTGCAGAGCAGGTACAGTGGAAGTAGGAGGCTGTGGTGCAAGGAGCTGTAGTCTTCTCCCTTCTTTTCCCCTGCAGCTCTGAAAGTGAACTGGTGTCTAAATTAGGCGTCATTTTAGATTACAACTTGTTGAACCTGATGGAAGTGGCACTAGCAAGCAGTCAGATGGCAGTTGGAAATTTGTTGGTATCTAGAATTGACAATTGTTGGTTCATTTATTCATTCAATTGGTGATTCAAATCATAGGCATCGTGCCCATCAAAAAGATGTGTCAGTCACTGGACCCAGTAATCTCTTGGTGATCCCTGAGATATAAAAGAACCAGTGGGGAATCATTACTGCTAAATGCCTGTTTATCCAGGGCTGCTAGACAGAGGGCATGCACCCAGAGAAGTTCTGACATTTTTGTGGAGTACGGAAAACCAGATTTGCTTCTCCTAGTGGAGGGCCAGAGAGATTGGTCTACTTGCCTGAGAGGAAAATGAAAAGTAAACCCACAACTTTATAGTAGCCATAGAGATAGGCCTCCCTTTTATCTCCTACCTCCTCAAGTTGAGGGAGATACAGTTGAGACAGAATTTTACTAATTTATGTATAGAATGTCTACCAAATCTAATATATCACATGAAGTAAAAGATAAATTAAACACAGGCCATCCTTGACCTAAATGGAGAAAAATCTTTTATAGCTAATTGTAATTTAAGAGTAATTTGGGTAAGGGCTGTATGAGAAAATGGACAATCGATGGTAGGTTATTTATAAAAATTCCACAGATAAAAGTTATTTCTTCAATGTAAAAAATAGATATAAACATACATTGAGAACAATAATAGATCTTTTTGAAACACAGGCACTGCTTTATAAATATTGGAAACCAATTGTTATAAGAATCTTTAAAAATTGAGCAGACAAGATGGATTAAGCTAATGCATTAAAAATTCCATATACTATTAAAAATAGTAGTGTATGAAATTTTATTATTATCATTATTATTAAAGATTCCAGGAAGCCAGAGATTTCTGGGCGATGCTTTAATCTTTGGGAATTGACCTGATATTTAAAGGCAAAACAGTGACTCCCTAATGTGGTAACAAGGTCAGTGGGTCAGAGGACCTCCATTACCTAACCTTAGCTGGCCTCTTTACATGACATATCAGAGTATTGATCAGAGCTGTTAGGCAGGATTGGGTATAGAGTTGTACATGCTGATTAAAAACCTGGGTCTAGCCAATGTATTATATTCTGCTATGATCTGCATCTTTGTGTGAGCCTTCTGAAAGGGTCTTGCTTTGTCTCTTGCTTATCCCCCTACTTTGATTTGTCTGTATTCCCTAGAAAAAATGAAATCTTCTTTTGAACACTCTTATCCAGGGTTCTTTCACTGAGGGTCTTAACATTCTCTAGGCTTTCACCTTATGCTGTGCAGTCAAACTTCATCGATCCTCCAAACCTCATGATGCTACCAGAGTGGTAGTTTTGGTATTCATTGAACTGTAACACTAAGTGATCGAACAAAATGCGCTGTCTATATTGGTAAATCTGCCTTGTTTTTGTGACCCATTTTCAACAAAGGAGTGTTAGCTTAACCACAACACGTATTCTATCCTCATTCATGTATGTGCTCTGTGCGGGCTCTGTTTGAGAGTTAACTGCAGTTTCACTTGCTTGTTAGTCATTACATTTTATTTAATTATGGAAATGTTGAGCATTGTCTTAATTAGCCCAAACTAATTCTTTCTTAGTTTTGAACAATGAGAGAATAATTCCATTTAACTTCTGAAACTGCAGAACTATGTAATACTTTTAACTTTTCCAAGTGACTTTTATATATTGTATATTTTACCCTCAATGCTTCATGAAATAGTAGTATATGATAATTTCATATGAAGGTCTTAATATTTCATCATGCAAATGCATCCATGTTGCAGATGACTTATGTAAGCCATAGAGATAGTTTATTCTGCAAAGAATCCAGGACAATTGATTCTCAGACCTACATCTTATCATCTTATTCTTGGAAACCATGAAAGGGCTTTGAGGGTATGGTGGAGATTGCAAGTTGTCTTCAAAAACCTGTGCTCCACTGCTTCCACATTAAATAGAGTCATAGCCAGGACAAAGCTGCCCAGCTAAGGACTATTTTTTCCTGTTCCTACTGCATCTGGTTATGGCCGTAGGACTAAGCTCTTTCCAATCAAGTGTGAACAAAAGTGATGGGTGCCATTCAAGGCTTGTCTTGAAAATTTGCATGCTCACTCCTACAGCTCTTTCTTCTTTTTCCACAGGCTGAAAGAGTGATGACAAAGCAGACCTTAGAAGGCGCATGGTAAAGAAAGAAGCATTACCCTCATTCTGTGTTGGGGTCCTGAGTGACTGACTGTAGCACAGCATTCCTCACTCCTACCACTCAATGACCTAACCCTCTAGCCTTGACCGTTACTTAAGAGATAAAGCCACTTCTCGTTTATTTCAACCATTCCATTTTCAGAGATATTTACTTCAGTAGTTTAGCCTACCTAATAAATATGGACAGCTACCTGATTTTACTAGAAAAAAACTTCTCTTTCATTCAAGCCAGGGTTGGTGATAAGACTGAAAATGGTGAAACCCCATCCTTATTTATTCTTTCTCTCCACCAGATATTTGATGAGGAAGGGAAAGATTTAGAGAAAAGGATAGAAGGGGGATAGGTTAAGGGTGAAGGAGGCAGTGTGGAGGCAAGACTTGTGCTGCAGAGATACTTATACTTATTCAAAAATGAGAGTAGAACCCCAGTTTTTATTGCATAAAACCTTTATTGAATATTCTGAAATTATAGGATATCACCAGCTAATGAATTCTAAATTCCTTATGTTTGATTCACTACTCATTACAGAGAATCAAACAAAGAATTTAGCAAGAATTTCAAAATCAGCACTGGAGAATAGTGACCCTGGACACATAGTACAGAAAGTAAACTCCCCATTTCTTCTTAAGTCTTTCCATTCAAATTGTGTCTTTTCTCTTTTACACCAGTCATTTAGATCTCTATCTTACTTGGTCATCTCAAAAGTCTTGAATGCTGGAATCCAGAGAAATAGAGAGATAAGAACCACCAACATTTATTAATGATACAACTACTTAATATTCTCCAGGGTGCTCACATATACACATCCATATAGAAACAGCATCAGATAGAAACTTTTAAGTGATCTCACAGGACAAACCATGGGGATAGTGTGTGCAGTTACCTAGAGTCACCACTGCCCTAATAGTATCTGGTCCGAACTGGCATAACTTCAGGCTAAAACAAGAATGAGAAAAAAGGAGAACATTGCTATCCTCTAATGTGGTAAATAGGGCATGAAGTCTTTATAATTTGCTAGTAGAACCAGTCTTTCAAGTTCTTTGCTTACCCATAGGACTTAGCCTTAAGGGAGATAAAAAATTTATTCACAAAATATTGTAAAATTTATCATAGAATATTTGATTTTGATATACGGAATGAAGAACTGGATTAAATTTGAAACTGGGACTATTAACATTTTATAAGTTTTTCATGCTTGCATACTTCCCACTTCTGTTTTTGGCATGAGGAAGTGATATGAGAAATCTTTTTGCTTTTGCACCCCCTTCGTGTCCACTTATTAATGAGTTTTGGTAGATTCCTTATATTCATTTTAATTGTTTTCCCAGGTTGTATTTATTTTATGTGTTAAGAAATGATCATTCATTTAAGGATCCAGGTCTTTGACCCTTCTCATTTGGAGAGAAAATAGGTTTAAGTAAGAAATCCCCACAAGGTATCCATATGTAAACCCTTCTAGGTGAGAATGTGTGAGAGAGAGCCAGGCCCATACCTAGTGACAGAGAATGTGACCATGGAGAGAGGAGACGCAGAAACTATGTAGCCTTGCATGGTGTCAAACTCACTTTCACCAGGGGCCACATCAGCCTCAGAGTTGCCTTCAAAGGGCCGAATGTAATTTTAGGACTGTCTAAATGTAACTCCTCCTTAACAGTTAAGGGAGAGCTTGGCACTGCCCTGGGGTAGAAACGAGGTGGAGGACCGGATTCCGCCCAAGGTCCTTGGGTTTGCCACCTATACCTTAGGGCAATAAAATGATTTGCAAAGTTATTGAACTATAATATATACTTACACATTTTAAAATTCATTTTCTTTCAGGTTTTAGTATCTGTCAACAGTATTGAGGTGCTTTTGCTGTAGAGGGTGGGGGAGGGATCAGAGCAAGAGATAGATGAGAAGAAAAGGAATATATGTGTTTGTATGTGAAGTTCATCTCATGCATTCCACTCTCCTGGTTCAGTTAGTGAGAAGTATTCTCATACTGATTCTTTTATTTAATGATTTGTCTGTTGAGGGACAAGTCAACTTCAGCTTTCTGTGGCCCAAAGGGAAATAGTCTATATCTAGTGGTGAAACTGATTGGTTTTATTTAAGTGATTGTGAAATCTCTGCTTCCCCAGGAAGAAGGTGCAGTGATTACCTTCTTCTAGGTTGTGTATCTTTTTTATGTGTTATAAACTCACACATATATTTTACACATTCTTAGTTGAGAATACCAATAAAATGATAAAGACCTAATAACTGAGTTGTTTTATTCACTCACAAATTAAAGCTTTCAATACCTTAAAACAACATTTTCTGAACCAGGAGCAAAAGTGCTTTACTTTCTTCCTTCATTTGAGAAGCTAAAACAAATTTTCATTCTTAACTTTTATCTTAAAAATTTGGCTATGCTGCTGTAGTTGGCTTAACAAGATATCCTCACGGCCTCTACCACTAGGACTTTTCCGATATTAGAAGTCAATTCTGTGCAGCAGTTTCGAAGTTCTAAAACAGTCACAGAGTTTTCTTGTCTCTAATGATTCTCCCTGACTGTGAGCACTCAGGTGTGTCAGAAAGGAGCAGGAAGCACCAGGATCAGCTTTATTCCATTCAAATTATGGTACCTGCATTATAGCTTTTCTTTCTCCCCCAGCAAAAGTTCTTTCTCTATTTGCCAAACTTCAGCACTCTGGATCTCCAAAAGTATATGACAATCCTATCAACAAGCAGCCCCTATTCTTTGTGACGTAAATGGAGGAAAGTAGAATTGATTTCTTGTTATTGAAAAGAGGTTCTTGTCAAAATAAGTGATTGTTTAAGCAAGAAGAGGAAATTTAGCCTGTTGCCACAATCACTCAAGACAAGCCTTCACTGCGCATAGAATAAAAAGGTACATCATGTGAAAATGAAGACTGTTTACATACTCTTTTACTTAGCTTTTCTTTCAGCGTCTCCTAGGAAGGAGGACGTGCTTTTCCTTCCAAGCAAGGCACAGCAGGGGTTATCTTTTCTTTTACAAGCTACAATCTATCACCTTGTCAGAAGAGACAGATGAGGTTGGAGAGGACTCTGCCTCCCAGAACCACAGTGCAGACGCTGTGATTCTGGTTCACGACAAGAACGACGGGTTCTTGTTCAGGGAGCAATCGGGATGCCATCTTGGTTGCTGGACTACAAATTACAGCACTGTTCAAAAATTTGCCGTGGCCAGCGTGGCTCAGTTGGATGGAACATCGCCCCACAGACTGAAAGGCTGTGAGTTCCGTTCCCAGTCAGGCACATGCCTGGGTTGTGGGTTTGGTCCTCGGGCAGGGCACATACAAGAGGCAACTGATTGATGTTTCTGTCTTATGTCAGTGTTTCTCTCTCCCTCTCTCTTTCCCTTCCCCTCTCTCTACAATCAATGAACATGTTCTCTGGTGAGGATTGAAAAGTAAATAAAATGAAATGAAATAATATAAAAATTATACACTTAAATAAGAAAGGGGTTCTTGGAGTGGCTCAGCAGGATCTGTTCCTGGTGGCCTGAAGGGTTTATACTCTCTGCTTTATTCTTGTTTCCTTATCTTGGTCTCATCTGTAGCTTTTCCATAGGCAACACCTTCGGACTGGTTTCCTGCCCTTTGCCTGAGGCCAAAGAGAAATGGACAAAGGCTTGTTTCCATATTGAGGCACTTTTGGAAGCAATCCTAGGGGTTAGAAGATGTCATACTTCTCTGCCAGATGTTGAGAACAATAAGAGAAGGGACAAGGAAAACACGCCAAATTAGTCAGAGTTTTCAAGACTTTTCTAACTTACCTTTAGATTAGAGCTCACAGAGATGTATTTCTTGTTCTTAAGGATGTTATAAAACCAGAGGAGTGACAGGCTAATTGCAGAACTCCCAGGGGAGCATGAGCCTTATGGACATGGCTGAGGGAATGATGAACTTTGAAAGGACGAGCAAGGCTTTAGAACATTATTGAGTTCAGTGTGCTGCTGGAAAAGATAGCCAGGAGGTTGGCTCATGGAGCTTTAGAGATGTTCAAACTGTAGATAAGAACTTGAGAGGCCCTATCATATCAGTGATAGTTGATACTATAGAATTGTTCAGGCTTCTCAATAGACGTCTCACTGTCCCATCAGAAAGTGAGGGACAGTGAGGGGCCCTGTGAAATACGCAGCAGTCCGTCTCAAATACTACAGTGTGAGCAAGTCTGTGGCTGAGAGTATTTTCAGAAAATATGGTAGGGAATAGCGAAAGATTGGGGCAATAGTAGTTTCCCAGGGCTGCTGTAACAAAGCACCGTATACTGGCTGACTTAAAACAACAGAAACTTATCGTCTCACGGTTCTGGAGGCCAGAAGCCTGAAACCAAGGTGTTAGCAAGACCATGCTCCCTCTGCATCCTCTAAAAAAATCCTTCCTTGCCTCTTCCTGGGTTCTGGTGCTTGCTGACAATCTTTGGAAAACCTTGGCTCGCAGCTCTACGTTTCCTATCTCTGTCTTTTTGTCACATGGTAGTCAGTCTCCTTATTTATGTGCATACCATATTTTTCAGACTATGAAATGCACCTAGGTTGTACAGGAGGAAAATAGGAAAAAAATGTTGAAGCAAAAATGTGGAAAAATATTTAATAACATAAATAACATAATATTTCACCAATGTAAATGTAAAACTACCTTCAGACTATAAGACGCACCCACCCCCCACCCCTGGTTTCTCCCAAATTCGGGGAAAAAGTGCGCCTTATAGTCCAAAAAATACACTATGGATATACACACAGTTACTAAAACTTTACTAAATCAGAATGTATTTCGTACTAATATAAACTCCTAAGCCATTCCAATCATTATTAAAATACTGGTACTGTATATAGTTTTACATATGGGGTGAGCAAAAGTAGGTTAATAATTAATAATACAATAATTAATAAGTAATACAATGTAATACAATGTAATTAATAAGTATTACAATATAAGTAATACAATATAATTAATAATAATACAACGATAAATTGTATTTCATGTTCTCATAACTGTAAACCTACCTTTACCACCCCTGTATATATACATATATGTAAATATAACAGTTTCCCCATGTTTTGTGCTAGTTCAAGATTATGAATATTACATAGGTAATGTTTTAATAAAATGGAGAGCTGAAGTGATAAAGACATTTACAGTTTATAATCCAATATGTCTCTTTTTCCTTCTGAATTTAGAAACTCATTTTATTTGCTTTTTCTATGATTAAGTAAAAAGATATATCATGAAAATTTTATGTCCCCTTCAAACTTTTCATGTAATGAAGACCTCTGAAAAGTTTGTTTTTCTCTGCCAAACATACTGCCTATATTCAAATATTTATGAGTATATACTGTATATGTACACTTTAAAACACAAAATGTTTTATTATTTATTAATGAATATTTTGATTAATTAAACAGATATTAAAATTGTGTATCACTTAGGACTGTTTGATTCAGAATAGTATTTGGTTTCAGCTGATAACTTGCAGCATGAAACCTACTTAAAAATGCAGTCTTATTTCCTTCTTGTAATCTCTCTTCAGGAAAGTAAACAGGAATTGTCAAAGACATACCTAGCTTTTCTCAGGGACTACTTCAGTGGCTCAGTCCAACTCTCAAGTGCGCTGGCATTTTTCCTTTTAAGGACAATGAAGTTCTATCAGTGAAGGCCATCTTGCCTTGCACTGGGGAAGTCACAGCAGGAGAGGAAATCCATCCCCCGACCAAGTTTAAGAGCGCCCTGGTCAGGAGTATTTCTGTAATGGAAGGTTTCAGTTACCACCCAGCAATTTCAAGGATGCAGTCAGGCCAGACAGAGAACTTCTATTTTTTGCAAATGAAATAACAAAACAATAGTCACAATAGAGAAATGATTGTTCTCTACCTAACAGGAGGCCCAAACAAATCCTCCCAGATTTAATGTGCAGGTTCTGGCGTGACCCCCACATTCTTCTTTTATGTCATTTCCACATGGCCATGAGGCACTTTCTGTGATGGTGTGTGCCAGCTGCAGGGACTTTTCCAACTATCTTGTGACTTCTCGGCAACCTTGTCTTTCCATTTGGCTTTTAGCTGGGTAGGCTGTGGTCTTCTAGGTTTAGCTTTGGGAAGCTGCCCTTACTGGGCTCTTGTTAGTACAATTGGACTTAGGAAGGGGAGCTACTGCAGTTGCCCCGAATGGACCTTGGACTTTGGAACCTCCTGGATAACACAGTTGTTTACTCTCTTGTTATCAATCTGAAAACCTTGTCAAGTGATACATTTCTAATCCTCTGACTGTCTCATGACCAACTTGTAGGCATTAGGCAAAGCTTAGTCCAAAAGAACTGTCATAAAGTTGTTGACTAGACTCTGCCTCGGGAAAGTTAGACTTTCCAGACGGCCTTTAATGCTCACCAACTCTGAGAGGTCAAGGATATCATGTAGAATAGTAATGTTATTAAAATTGACTCATGAACCTGACTGTGAGTAGCTGACTCATCCGTGGTCTAACAGGCACGATGTCAAATGGTCCAAACAGGCATTTCCTCAAAGCCAATGACAGCAGGGATAAGGAAGGGGTCATTCATGCAAGAGAAAGTCCAGACAAAGGTCAAGTTAATACCAAAGAAGCTGTCAGTCTCTCTGCATTTTTCATATATGCCCGAATGTTCTACTCAGAAGATACCGGAGCAAAATAAAGATAAATGTTATATGAAGTTGGTTCTGATATAACTGTCACTATCTCAGGGCACAAGCTCTCCATGGGAACACTTGTGTTTCATTAATCACACTGTCTTTTGAAAACATAATTAAATGTAAGTGATGTCATTTCTACTGCTGCTTTTACTTTATAACTGGGCTCTGAGTGTTTAATCGCATTTTATATATGTTAATGTTTCTGTGTTGGACATGAAGAATGTTATTGTAGTATGAGATGTAGTAAAGTATTTGGTTTATATAAAGAGAGAAATACTGGATTATTTTTATTTACATTTCTGTGAAACTTGGGTCAGGCTGCCCTAAGGAATTCTATTTTCTAAAGAATAAGTCTGTGGAATAACTTCATCAGAGATTCAAGTTACAGCATGAAATAAATGCAGCCTCAGGGTTTTTGCTATGTATAGTACTGTTGATTTTCTGAAATAAGACAAAAAAGTTATAAATAATCTTGAATTAAATTCTAATTTATTACTTTATTTTTAAAGACCTCCATAATTTTGAGGTAACACAAACATTTGTGTTCTATGGTATAAACAGCAAAAAGAAATCTCCTAGTGATATAATTTTAAATGCAACTTTAAAATAAAATATAGGCGGCTCTCCCTACAGAGCGTGCCTGGGCCTTTCTCAACCCCCTTTCCCCCCAGGGTATGCTCTGTCTCTCCTCCCCAACATCTCTTCCCTCTTTTTCTCCAGAGGCTCATGTCTCTGTCTCTCTCTCTCTGTCTCTCTCTCTCAGACTCCGTCTCTCTCCCCTGAGCTCCAAGAGCCTTTCTTCTGCTGTAACTTATTTCCTGAGCCCATGTCTTCTGTGGCTCATTTTTTCTACCTTTGTGACCTTCTAAATAAACTTTCTCTTATAAAAACAAATAAATAATAAAAATTAAAAAAATATTTTTACAACACTAATTATTATGATGATGTGAAGACAAGTTACCAAATTATCTTTAGAAATTAATTTTGGTATACGTGAAGTTATTTCAATTGAAGAGAGATATAATGCATTAAAAATAATGATAGAAGGTAAAATTATGTCCTAAATATAGGTAAAGAAAGATTTTTCTTTTTTTTTTTTCAGGAGCAGATAAGATAAAAATTAGAGTGGCCAGCAGGAGGATTGTTTTAGGATTCTTCCCTTCTCCCTCAAATGAAGATGAAGGCTGAAAATATATTTTACTCTTTAGTTTCATAAATAAGAAATAAAGTCTCAACAGAACATGTTTTTCTTCTTTCTAGTTCATTCCTCTTTCCTACTTTCCTTCCCACTGTGATTCTTTCTCAAGACCTATAACATGTGACCCCTGATGTGTGAGTTGGGCATTGTTGCCTCTGCCCCCATCCCCAACTCAAATTCTTCTTAGCAAACTGCCTTCCCTTTTGAGAAGGACTCTTTGAAATGATGAGCTTCAATAGTAGTATGACAGGTAATAAATGACCATGTAATATGACATTTTAAAAGAGTGTTGTTTTTATCCCAGGAATTTGAGATCATGTAAAAGGCCTCCAGCTCTACCTGTTGTGACCATTCAAGGCCAGACAGGTTCACTCAAGATTCGGGCAGATAGAAGAAAATTCAGGGAGCTGTGGGAATGCCTGACATGCCTTCATTCAAGCGTGGGGCGATCCATTCATGTCGCAAGCCGCATATGATGCTGCGTGTCCCCACGTGTCTCCCAGCAGGAAGTCTCAACTCCCTTTTGTACTACCTGCACACAAAGTTGGCAGGGTGCCAATAGATTGTACAACAGAGTTTCATTCTACGCATGTGGGCCCACTCAAGGCTGTGGGAAACGTTTATTGGACCCAGGCTCAAGGCTATGGGAACACTGCTTATCAGGCCCATTCTCAAGATTATGGGAAATTGCTTCCCTTAGTTGCCCAGACATCTGGGTGTGGGAGCCAGACTGACTCTGTTTACCCTACACTCTAGTAGGCAGATTCTGACCCATTTTGGAATATAGTTCCAAATTTCCACTAATGCTTTCTGACTTCCGTAAAGTTTTACCTCTTCTACCTCCTTTTTGGGACCCAATTTATAAACATAGGCATGATAGCTTTAATAGTAGGGCAGAACAATTCAACAGATAGTAAATTAGAAGGTAAAATTGTAGTGTTTTGTGTTATCTAAGTGAAATCTGCAGTAAATAAAATCCATCTCATGTAATTTTTCAAATAAGAATTGAATCCTGACAGAGCAAGCAAGCAAGATCTCTGTAATGACTAAAGTCAGTAATTTCAGGTTCAATAACTAACACACAGAATTCTGCTGGGATTTTATTTTAACTTGAAGAAAATGAAACTTTAGTTATCAGGACAATACTGATAATACAGAACAAACTGATCTAGAGTAGTGTTTCCCATGTGGGGAGCACAACAATGGGACATGAGTTAGTACTGAAACCATAGGTTGAGACTGCAGCTTCGTCCTATTGTGCCAATTTGCATGGGTCTTTGTAATAAAAGAAGAAAAGTAATTTAGCTGGCAAAACACTTCAAATACAGGGTTTGGCAAAAGTAGGTTTAGAGTTGTGAGTATATGAAACAGTTTATTCTTGTTTTGTTATTCATTAATTATTGTAGTATTTTTCATACAAATGACTGTAAACATCCTTTTGCCCTACCTTGTACTTTCATGCTAACTTAACAAAGCCATGTTATGAAGTAGATTATAAAATTAAAATGGTTCATTTAAAACAAAACATGAATCTTCAAGAAATTTTGAAAATACGAAGGCCTGCTATAGATTGAACCCCAATCCCCATCCACAGCTATATCAGCTATGTTTCAAAAACCAAACTATCAGATTTTTTTGTCTTGCCATAGTGGTTGACTGATGTCAGTTAACTTTTCATGCATCAGTAAAACTGGTTGCAGCTTTTAACCTAATTGAGGCATTCTTAGAAAATCAGGATTATGGAGCTGAGTATTTATTGCTTTAACCCATTTGTATGGGTAAAGGTATAAACACCACTGTAAGTGTGTTTGTTCAAAGTCTTGGGATCTACCAGAGAGGAAAAGAGAGAGAGAGAGAGAGAGAGAGAGAGAGAGAGAGAGAGAGAGAGAGAGAGAGAGATTAGAAGCAGAGATATCACAACCATTACTAAAACACAACTGTGATTTATATGTGCTTGCAGAGCTTTGTCCTCTACCTTACCTTAGTTCTCAGGGTTATCCTTCAAAACAGGGAAGAAATGCATTTTTATTACTGGATGATTTAACCAGTGGCCAAGATTATGACTTATAACCTTGGATGTTAAGACTGTCTATGGGAAGAATTTGAGCCTGAAATTTAATAGATTCCCTCTCTGGCCCTAAAAAAAGAGGTCAATAAAGGAAGAACTCTTTTATCTGTTCGTGGTTTATAAAACAATTCTTGGAAATGACATCACAGTGCAACTAACTTACTTGATCCAAATTACTTCTTTAATATCTATGAGTACAACTACCCCAAAGAAAGGGTGCTGTTTGATATAAGATGTTTCTGATGAACATTAAATGAAATGTGCAAAAATAAAACTACCACTATTCTTATAAAAATACTCTATCACTCTCCCCATTCTTATTTCTTTTTCTGCTCCTTTTTTGTCTGTGAATGGGAATGAGAAGTGAAAGTGAATGTATGTAATTATGCATTCATTGAACATGGGTATCCTTTGAGTTTTTCTTACCTAGTTACTATATTGATTTGAAAAACCTGACAAAAATATTAATAGGAAAGTGAATTGAAGGTAAATTCGTTGGTTGTGTGATGCCAACTTTTAATTAAATGTGTCTATTTTTTTTCTCAGGTACAAGCTATCCATATCCAGTTACACGGAGTCATAGTGTTAAAATAGAGGTAGCAGGTTTTCTTTCTTCTTTACATTCAGTGTATTTTTCCTGTAGCTTGTGCTAGAGGTCTTCTAAAAACAGATGAATGAACAAACAACCCTATGCTCAATCAATTATATGCTGAAAAGAGAACTTAAGGATTATAAGAAATTGATTGTATTGAAGTCTAAAGTAGCAGCCTCCCACCTTAATCTTAACTTGGCTGTGTGATTTGTTTTGGCTCACTGGCAAAAGTTGACTTAATGCAAGTAGAAGCTTGAAACTCACTTTTTCATGTCTGCTTCCTTGTGTGGACCCCTGGGACTGCTGTGAGACCATGCCTTGACTAGCCTGCAGGACAGAAAAGAGGAGTCCTGTGCCAGAGAACTGGGTTTCCCAGTAATGCTATCAAGATCAGCTACCCACAGCTGGCCCACCAGTTGACAGCAGATGCATGAGTGAGCCTAGACAACATCAGCCAACCCAGTGGTTGAAAGAAAGGAATAAAGAGGGAAGATGGTGGCGTGATAGGAGGGAGCAGATTCCACTTCCCCCTACACACAGGAGGAAAAACCTAGCCCATCTGCTGAGGAACAGAGCAAACAGCCAACAGTACCACAGCACATATGAAAATAGGACACCAAAA
>PVKM010039112.1:0-13883 GCA_004027735.1 Carollia perspicillata | reverse complement strand
TGCTGAGTCACTGCTGTCCCAGCTCACTCCTCTGTAACCCGGTCAGCCCGGCAACAAAAATCTCACCAATGGACAGCCTTCTTCCTTGATTTGCAGCTTTTATTTAATTGAATCATAAAAATTGCATTTAGCACTTGAAAACTTTATGTCATTGAATAAAAAAAATAATGGCATACGGCTTTAATAGTTAACAAAAAGAAAGCAGAGAGCACAAGAGAGCACGCTGAGAAGCCTCAGTGTAAAAAGTAGCTGAACTCACTCCCAGGACACCCCGCCCACATAACCAACTGTCAGGGCCTGTGGAGACAGCACAGGGGTCCCTTGTTAGGCAGCCAAATCCATACATTATAAGGATCTTGCAGCCCTTCGTGGGAACCATATTTCTTCTCCGCTGGAGTTAATTTTCTGAAATTCTTGTAACCCTGTGACTTCTCTGTCAGGTTCTTAAGGAATTCTAAAGATTTGGGAATTTAGAATTACATTCTAGAAATTGAGAACTCACTAGGAACATTTCAAGTTGTCTACTGCTACCAACAGAATTTTAAGAACTGCTCTGCAATTAGGGTGACTTTTCTGTCCCCTTCCTGATAGGAAATGTGTAAAACAGTTGTCTACTTTTAATTACCTAGTGGAGTCGATGCCTTCCTGCACTGAATTTCTTGGCATTTCTGTAGGAGAGAATTTCATTTAAGCCAGAATTAGTGGTAATCATGTCATGCTCAAATTAAGATAAGTAGGTACTTCTATGTTCCCAAAGAAATAAATTTTATAAACAGTGTTTTTGCTTCTTAGACTCAGAGTATAATTTATTATCCTCAAGGCTTTGACTCTTTTTTAAGAGTCTAGATGAAGATTTTTATAGGAAAATACCAGAGCAAGGAGACTGTTTATATTCGTACTAAGCTAAAGAGGATTTGAAAAATACAATTTTTATAGCATGTCTACACTACGGGCTATGAATTGTACAGGAAACTACAACAGAAAGGAATTGTCTCTCTTCAATATTTTCTGTTCAGACAAAGGAGACTTGGAAAACTACCCAAATTTGTACAGCGCACACCGAGGAAGTGTTGTGGAGACCTTCGAGTGATGTGAGGGGCTTCAGCTCAGCCTCGTGCAGCCATTCTGGGCATCCAGTTTCAAACTCTAAACAGAAATGTGTGGTTAAAAAATGAGGGTTTTTTTGTAAAATCTATAAACATGTTCTACTTCAGTTACTTATATCTACTAATTATAATAACTTTTGTGGATTCTGCTGTACTTGGCTCTCCTTAGCCAAGGCCAATTAGGCAGTCATGGTAAAACAAACAAGCCTGTCACAAAGGAAAAAAAATCATTTAGTTTGTCATTACAAGAAGCCACTGTGCTTGCACTAGGAGTGTCTCTCTTCTCTCTCTGGTATGAGACAGACATCATCATGAAGTGGTAGGGCCATTGGAGACATCCTTCTCCGTTCCAACCACGACAGTGTATTGGGCAGGGCTTCCTGTCAGAATGCGCTGTAGGGGAAAGCTGCATATTTACCCAGCACATGTTCCCAGCTTTGGTTGTAGGAGCTCAACCAAAATCAAGGAACAGAGGAAAGAAGGAAAGGAAACAAAAACTCTGACATGTAGCCAGACAGTCCTACTCTTGTCTTCCTTTGGCACAAATCACATTTTTGATAAATTTTCTAACACAGACATAATAATTCAAAAGTGAAACAATCCCTCAGATACAGTCACTTACTGGTTTGGTAAGTGAAAACTTTGATAAAGCAATTATGAAAACAATCGGCATTAGAAATACCTTTACTGTCAATACCAGTACTATTATGTCCTTTAAAACACGTCGAGAGAACCCATTGGTGTGTATACTCTGGCCAAGAAAAAATTTGAGACAGAAGTTTCCTTTTTGTTGCTGTTTCTAAACGACATTAGCACTGATCCCGTTGAATTCTAGCTAGCTCGTTGCTTTGGTCGGGTTGGAAACTCTTGAATTGAAACATGCTCGGCTGTTAGAAACATTAGCATATCAGGGGAAAACATTTCAGCCATCCTATTCTTTTGATCAGAGCAGAGGATATCCCCAGCCAATCAATGAAGACGCACCAAAGAACCCAGAAGGATGCGAGCATCTGAACAGTGTGAAAACAGGGAGGGACCACCTGCCACAGAATCTGTGAGTCCTCTTCACTCTCTAATTGCAGGTTTCTGTAGTCAGTAAACGTCATTGTGTCAGGAACCACACCAGCTATATCGCACATAGACACACATGCACGTGAGCACAGACACATGCAGACAACCTTTTCTTCATTCATGAAAAATCTATGACAGTCTATAAATTCCTATGGGACAGGGTGGGGGAGATGGTTCTTCTGCTTAAGGGCAGTCTTATCAGAAACCATTTTTCCTTGTAAGCTTTGTGAATCTCTCCAACCATATATTTAGTAAGAGATTCCCAAACATGTTGCAAGTGCTAGAGCTTTTGCTCAAAAGCCTATCTGTTGAAATGGCGGGAAAGCCACCTGTGGAAGTAGACTGCGCTGGCTGAGTGTGCAGCATCTCTTGAGACCCTCTCGTGTGATAGGCAGAGTCAGTGGAAGTACAGGCTGAAGACGATCTTAATCGCACCCTTTTAGCCACAAAGGAAGACAATGTAATGATAATTGCTCATTTTAAAAATACACAGCTGAGAGTGGTGCTTTCAGCACCCAGTTCTGAGTAAGAACTATCCTACTCTGACCTTGAGAATACAGACGTCGACGAAGAGACTGTAGCATTTCGTTGATCCTGGAGATCCAGTCATTTCTCTTTTGTGACCCAGTCTCTAATGCATGGGTGTGCTCATTTGGCTTATTTGCTTCTCCTTGTCAGTACCGAATAGAGAATGCATCTCCTCAGTCAGTGGATAGTCCTGGGCCTATTAAGGCCTCCTCGGAAGCCATCACTGGGTTTTGACCCTTGAAACCCAGCGCCAGGACTAGGGTGAGGTGAGCAAGGCATTCAACTCAGGAGCAACACTGAAAAGAGGCACATTCAGACTCAGTCATTGTGATAATATTATAAAGCTAATTTCCAAGAATTCATGATGGATGCAATGTCAATATTTTAAATAAAGACAGCATCTGACCATGTCCTGGCATGAGCCACTGGGCTCCTCTTGTTCAAATCCCAGCCCTGCTGAGGCGTAGAAAGTGCTCTATTTCTGCCTCAAATCCGAGACTGATATTATTGGATCATTTCAAGGAACCAGTGAATGGTTAAGTGCCCTCAAAATTATTACCAAAATGAACCAAGTGGCACCACCAACAGAATGGAGGCAAGGGACGATACCAGTGTGGTGAAACAAGGACCGGAAGAACCAACTGGAAGTCTCTGCAAGGACTCTGCAGGTCTTCGCTGTGCAAGGTCACACTGTGACCCTGCAATTAGTGTTCAAGCAAGTATGACTCTTTCCCGAGCCCGTGAAATAAGGTTTCCAGCATCCCTGGGACACAGCCCTAGAAATGTACAAATATTAAAACACGTGGAAACAATCTTCTTCCCTAGGTTCTCCTGTGAGGGCTGAGTCTAAGACCTTAGACTCACGTAGGAGAGGAGCAAACGCTTCTTTATGTATCATACTGTGAGTTGCACAAGGCAAGTCTGTCAGCCTCCGAATCTTAGCGTCTTTAACTGTCTGCAGCTCCGCAAGCAATTCTATCCTTTTGCACCTTGAGGGTGTTCGAGGGCCTTGGGAACTTACTATGGTAACGCAGATATGCCTGACTGAGGTCACCCCTGTGCAGTGCTTTCTGCCACCACCAGTGGATGGTGATACAACCAGAAAGCATGTTCCAGTGGAAACAGGACCAAGCAAAGGCATTGGCGCCAGAGGCAAATGTAACCAGGCACCATTAATGCAACTGGGAGAGGATGTGAAAGACACACTGTTCCCTGACAATTTTGCTGAGAACTGGTGATGGGTAAATATTGTGTCAGACAAGCACAGGCTAAATTATTATTATGTTTATAATTGCATGACAAATAATACAACAAGCCTAAACATGAGATTTGAGGGCCCAAACTCTCCTATATGATCTATATTATGGTATATTATGGTGTATATACCATTAGTAGTAAGTTTGTTCATATATTAAGCAAATATTTATTAAGTTCCTCATTTAACTGTAAAGCCAAAGGTCTTTCAGAAGCTCACATTCTAGAAAGTAACCATATGTCCCAGTCCTATTTAAACTTCTCCGTGGCTTCTGCCACTGTGTCACTGGTCACATGCTCAGACCACCTTCCCCCCCGCATGCTTCTGTGGGAGTGCACCTGCTTTGCATATTAATTTAAGGAAGCTGTAATTATGGAAGTACTGCAACAGCACATGATGCATACCTGATAATAAACATACCTTAGGTGCTAAATACATACCAAGAACTGTGCTAAGTACATTTACATACACCTTCTCATTTAACCCTCAGGCAATTATATAACATTGACATATGATTTCATCTAACACAATCATGGTATAAGCTTAAAACATGATCACATGGTATTTTCCATCCATTCGATTGGACACAAGACTTATTCTCATCACCTTTGGGTCACCACTGCCATAATAAAAAGAACAAATGGATAAAAATAGCAAACCATCATATAATTGGAGGAAGATGACCTATCTGTCCTTCAATATTCAAATGAGGGTCGGTAGAAGCGTTTCAGCTCTACAGTGAGGTGTGCTCCTGGGGGCAGGGGGCAGGAAGGAAACACAGGGCTCACGGGGCAGGCAGGGTTGGGGCAAAGCACCCAAAACTTCTGGAGCTGTGTAGCCAGACCATGGTCAATCCCCAACCCCCCCAATTTAAAATACTAGCATCATTAGGTTTTAACTGGCCTTTGCACCTAGTGATGGTCAGTTGATCGTTTGCTTCAAAATGTAAGGTTTATACTCTCTCCAAGACAGTCCCATTGTGCAGTTTCATGGGTATAATCTTTAAAGATTTTATTTATTAGTTATTTTTGGAGAGAGGGGAAGACAGGGAGAAAGACAGGGAGAGAAACGTCATTGTGTGGTTGCCTCTTGGGCGCCCCCTACTGGGGATCTATGCTGCAACCCAGGCAAGTGCCCTGACTGGGAATGGAGTCAGCAACCTTTCGCTTCGCAGGCCAGTACTGAACCAGCTGAGCCACACCAGCCAGGGCTAGTTTCATAGGTATAATCTTATCAAGAACGCTTTTTTCATTAATTAGTTTTTATTAAAGAAATGCCTCTACCCCTGGCCAGTGGCTAAGTTGGATGGGGCATTGTCCCGTACACCAAAAGGCTGTGGGTTTGATTCCCAGTTAGGGCATATACCTGGGTCACAGATTCAGTCTCCAGTCAGGCCACGTATGGGAGGCAGTAGTTTGATGTTTCTCTCTCTCTCTCTCTCTCTCTCTCTCTCATCAATAAATACATCCTTTGGTGAAGAATTTAAAAATGCCTTTATAGCTTCTTCATCTGTACTCACAGGTGTTGTTCAATTTTGTTTTTTCTGTGAGTTGAATGCACTGGCAAACATAGTTGTTGTTAAAGGCACTGAACAAGCCACTACCTGTAGAGATTGTCAGTTTATTTCTTAGGTCTTCATACATTGCTAAGATTGTATATTACATATATATGTATGCGTATGCACATATACACAAAAATGCACAAGTACTAAGTGTAGAGGAGGGTGAATTTTCACAAGTGAGTAAGACTGTGTGGCCAGTCCCCATCCAGATCTAAAAATAAAGCTTCATCTTCTGCACTGAAGAGCCTCCCTTCCCTATTGTCACCCATACTCTGACTTCTAATGCCACAGATTAGCGATGCCAGTTCTTGAACTTGATATCAATTGAATCAGTTTCCTTGTGAATCTGGTGTCTGGCTTAACAGTCTGTGAGACTGATCTGTGTTGTTGTAGGTATCGGTACTTCATTTATCATTCTGAGTCTTTAGTGTTCCACTGCATGAATATCTGAGAACATGACTGTAAATATCTCCGGTGTCCGCGTGTACATATCCCTGCTGGGTCATACCCATGAGAGGAACAGCTGGGTCATGGCCACGTGTACGATCAGTTCTAAAACATGTACCGGCTTCCCCCTGTTGTTTAACCCATTTACATTTTCATGTGCTGTGTGTGAGCGGTTTCACTGCCCATCTCCCCCCTGGGAGTGGCTATTGTTACCCTTGATTTATTTTTATCAGTTCATGGGAAAATGTAATACAGATAAAACAATATGCACACAAAACAGATTCCTGGCTTCATGAACCATTTAAGGTGGATATCTGTGTAATCACTGCATTGGTTAAAAAATGCAACTGTCATTTCCAGTTTCGTATCATTATGCCCTCAAATCAGTCACTTTCCTTATTTAGAAAAATGATCTCTTCCTTGCGTGTCATTATACTTTCAGCCCCAAATATTTATCTCTCAACCCTATAATTTAGTCCTGTTTTAATTTTAATTTTCATAAGAAAAATATACATATACTTATGCATATATTTCTGTTTGAGTCATTTTGCCTATTGTTTGAGGAATAGATCAAAGTTAACCTTTGTGTGTGTGGATATCCAACCGTCCTGTCACCATTTGTGAAAAGGCTGTTCTTTCTCTACTGAACTGCCTTTGCTCCTTTGTGAAACTCAGTTGGCCATGTAGATGTGGTTCTCTGTGCCTCCTGATTTAGGCCTCTTAAAGGTTTTCTTAGCATTGTATTACCATTTTCCATGTAAAGTTCTGGTACATATTTTTGCAGATTTATCCTAAATATTTCACATTTTGGTGGTGTTTCACATTATATTTTAGATTTTATTTTCCCACTTTTTGCTAGAATATAAAACATAATTAATTTTTGTTTATTGTTTTTATTCTATAACATTGCTAAATTTATTTATTTGCTTTACAAAAAAATTCTGCTGATATTATAATTAGCATTGTTTTGAATCAAAAAATCAATTTGTGGAGAACTGGCAACCCAACAACCCAAGTGAGTCTTTTGACTGACTCATAAACATGTATTTTACTCCATTTATGTTTGTTTTTAATTTTTCTCAATGGTGTTTCTTAGTTTCTTAGTTTCCATGTTTAGGCTTACAATTTTGTCAGATTTATCCTGAAGTATTTCACATTTTCATGCTGTTGTAAATGCCATTTTGTTATTTCATTTGGTTTTCTTGGATTGTTCTTTGCTTGTATATGGAAACACAACAGATTTTTGTATACTGATTTGTATCCTGAAGTCTTATTAAATTTACTTTTTTCATGATAGGATTTTTCTGTAGATGACTGCATCTTCTGTGAGTCAAAAGAAGTTACTTTTTCTTTACAATTTTTCCTTATTGTAATGGCTCTAATCTCAAGTAAAATGTTGAACATAAATAGTGGGAGTGAACTTCATTGCTTTGTTCCCAATCTTAGACTAAAAGTACTCAGCCTTTTACCCATGACTATGACAGTAGCTGTAGGTTTTCTTGGTAGATACCATTTATCAGGTTCAGTAAGTTTCCTTATATTTCAAGTTTACTGAGTTTAATCAGGAATAGATATTAGATCTTTTTTGAATACTTTTCCTGCTTTTATTGAGATGGTCATATGATTGTATTATTTTAGTGTGATGATACAGTGAATTAGGTTGAGTGATTTTTTAAGTGGTAAGTGTGTCTTGCATTCTGGGGATTAACCCCAACCAGTCACGATGCATTATCCTTTCTATATATTGGGAGATTTAATTGGCTAAAATTTAATAATAGTTTGTGCACCTATATTTATTAGAAGTATTGGCAAGCAGATTTTTCTGTTTTAATAACTTTGTCTAAGAGGATAAAAGAGAAATACTGTCCTCACGAAATCAATTGGGAACTATCCATTTTCTCTCTTTTTCTGGAAGAGTTTACATAGAATTGGTATTATTTCATCATTAAACATTTGGTAGAATTCACCAGTAAAACTATATGAGCACAGTGTGTTCTTTGTGGAAAGGTGTTTACTACCAACTCAATTTCTTTACTAAATAGATAAAGGACTATTCAGGTTGTTTACTTATCCATGAATAAGCCTGGTGATTTGTAACTTTCAAGAAGCTTACTCTCCCATTACACTATCGTATTGAAATGATGCTTTTTCACGATATCGTCTAATTTAGCAATCACAGATGTCGCCTGTCTGATTCTTGATAGTCTGTGCTCTCTTATTTTTTCTGATCGCTCTGGCTGAAGTTTTATAAGAGTTCTTAATTTTTCTCTACAAATGGCTTTGTGTTCATTGACTTTCTCTGCCATCTGTTTCATTGATAACCAGCCTAATACTTAATTTTTTCCTGTTCTCTGTTTACACTGATTCTTTATTTGTTTTACTTCTTCGAGTTTCTTAAAGTGAAAGTTGAGGTCATTATCTGCTCGTTTCCTCTCTAACATAAGCAGTTAATGCTATAAATTTTCCTTAAATTACTAATTTCTCTGTTCCCTATACATTTTGAAATGCTGTGTTTCATTTTCTTATAATTTAAAATACTTTCTAATTTTTCTTTTGATTTTTTCTTTGGTCCATGGGTTCCTTGAAACTTTTCTAATTTTTAATTGGAGATTTTCCTAGTATCTTTCTGTTACTGATTTTTAATATGATTTTTCTTGAGACATATTTTGTATGACTTCAACTCTTCAAAGAGTCATTTTGCATGACTCCTTTACATTTATTAAGACTTGTTTTGTCCCAGAATATGGTTTATGTTTGGATTTTCCCAGTAGCGCACAAAGCAGTATTTTACTTACCCAGTGTAGTTTGCTCTGAAGTAGTGTCTTGGTTTGCTTGAGTCCTGCCATCTGCTCCTTCCCCATGTGCAGACCAGACTTGATGGTGTGAAATTGTGTTAAACTGCATCTCCTACCTCATTTAGCTTTAGGGTTGGTTCCACTTCAAACACACATTCAACTGCTTTTTAATTAATTAATCAACTATTGCAAACGAAATTGTCTTACGTGTAGGGGATGGATATCAGGTAGGATTGGCTCAGTTCTTGTCTGCTGCTCATCGCCGAAGTATCCTTTATTCTCCACTCCCCGCACATCTCGAGGAGGGCTGTCAGGAAGAAAATCAGATACTGACACAACATATGGGAGAAGCTTGTGGTTGACATTAAACCATCTAGGAGGTTTTTAAAAGACTGATACTCAGGTTATACTCTATAACAATTAACTATGAGGGAGCGACCAAAATTAGTCTTTAAAAAACCAGTGAGATAAGTATTAAGATGAGAACTTGATTTATGGCTACACTTACTTGGTCTTTGATACGAGGTTATACTTCTCACCTATCAAGTACCCTCTCTGGCCACAGAGCCAATATATTCTCAATCGTGGTCTTCTTCAACACGTAGAAAATACGGACATACCTCTGAACTTGTTTCAGTTTAATACATTTTTGGCGACGGATTAATAATGCAATAGCCCCAACACCGATAATACCCAGGACAAGCACAACAACCAGGATGGAGATATCTGGAATGGGAAAGAGAAACAAACAAACAAAAAAAAAGAGCTTCAACTAGGATTTCGACTTTAGGACAGTAGAATACTAACATTTAACTGAGCTGTTACTAGCCTGGTACTCCCTTTCTTAAAAGATTTTGATTTCCACTCCCCACAGTTTTTTACAATATAAAGTAAAAGCACAAAATATTACACACATTATCATCTATATTAACAATTACCACTCCACTCAAGATTCCATTATGTGTAAGGGAACCACAGTCAGCAGAAATGTTCTGATTATCAGTTATTAATAGACTATAGAAAAAGCCTCATTTGGTTATGGGCTCCTAGAACACCTAATCGGAATTTAACTGGGAGAAGATATATTAATTCTAAAAAGCAATGAGAGTAAATTCAAATTTTGGTATTTATATATGCAAAACAATTTTAAAAGACCATACAAATGTATACAGAAACAAAACATATATGTAGTAGACTCAGAAAAGAAGTAAAAAGCTTTTTCACTGGCTAGGCTTTTGATATATGCAAGACAGTATATTCTAGGATGCTCACTGGTAACATTTATGGTTTCTTCCCAATCCACAAATACTTCTTCTTCCTCACACTGGCACTCGAGGTCGCTGCCATCATCCTGGAAGAGGAGTCAACCAAATAATTTTCTCAAGTGACTGACAGAAGCTATATTTTGTACTTCACTTAGCTTGGCATTAGCTAGTTCTACACCACACACACAGACACACTCAAACTTTTAATGAATCAATTAACTAAACTGCACACTAAAATCAGTTTTGGAAAGAAATAAGCAAACTAAATACAAGAATCTACCACCTTTGAAGACGGCCTTTGAACCAGAGAATGATTTAGACAAATTCAAAACCAGATAAACAAGACCGCTTGAGTGATCTTACCAGAAGGCATCAGTTTTAGTAAAGGAACAGTCCCTTCTAGGATTGAATAATTCACAGCCTATTATTATCTTGGCCTATTGTTATCTCCCTCAGCCTAAAATAATGAGGTGATATCACTGAGGGATAGAAGTGATGGAGCAACACTCATTTCCTCAAAGAGCATTGTGCAGGGTTAAGAACACAGGTTCTTTCTGTGTTTAAATCTCAGCTTTTCTTTCCACAACAACTAAGCGTGACTTGTTCTCCATCTGTAAAAGTAGGAGAAAGAATTGGTCTCACCTTTTAAGTTGCGATGAAGCTTTTACAATTTAGTATGTGTGCAAAGTGCTTGCAAGAGTGCCTGACACATAAACAAATCTAGATAAGTGTTCCTGATTAATTGCGCTTAGAAAAGATGTTACCCACATACATGGCTACTAGGTACTGCTATTACTGAGTAAAAAATGTGTACTGTTTTGTGGTTTTTTCAGAAGCTTTAGGCAAATGTTGAGGTTTATGTAAGTTCACTATAAGTAATATTATGATAGATCCAACTTCAAACTTTAGGTTTAAACTTCATTTGTACATAAATTACTGGGTTTCTTGATTACCAGTCTAATAATAAAACATATACTTGCAATACTGGCAATATCTATAGGTAATATCTGGTTTGTCTCTTTGGATAGACTTTATTGATGATATGTAAAAAAATGGTTCCCGAACATACATTTGATTTAAAACTCACCATGCATGCCTACAAACACACATACATATGCACATGCACACACACACATATGCCAGGAATGAGCTCTATGTAAATAAATGTCTGGTAAGACATTAATCTAAAAAGGAGTCAAGTCTTACAGCATTTTCATTGCACTCAGAGGAGCAATTGGTTGAATTGTAGATCTTTTCAATATTCACACATTCACCATTGCTGCACACCTAGAAATGATATAACCAAGATAAATTGGAATGATGTGCTCTCAGAACTTGCATAGTTTTTAGTGTGAAAAGTCACACATAGAATCTTGTGTGGAATAAGAAATCTTCTATTAAACTTTGATGGTCTTTTGAAAATAATGTACTCGACATTCAAATATTGTTATACACAAACTCCTTAATCATTGAAATGCCTACATCTTATTAATTCTTGAAATGTAATCTGCATCTGTTTTTGGTGTCATGTCCAGAAAATCAAGACCAATGTCAATGAGCTTTTCCCCTATGTTTTCTTCTAATTGTTACACTGTTTCATCCCTTACATTTAAGTCTTTAATCCATTTTGAGTTAATTTTTTGTTCATGGCATAAGGTAAGCATCCAATTTCATCCTTTTGTATGTGGATATCCAGTATTCACACCACTGTTTATTAGAGAGACTGTGCTTTCCTCATCATATATTCTTGGTGCTTTGGTCAAAGATTAGTTGACTGTATATGCATGGGTTTACTTCTCAGTGACTGTCAGGAGGGAATGAGAGGCAGCCTGAGGATTGGCAGGAAGAAGAAACCAAGGTGGGGAGACAAAGGAACACAGGGAAGAGTCGGGGTGATGTGGTTTTGGCCGTTGGGTATTGGAAGAGTGGTTGGGTTAATGAACTTTGTGGTATTCATAAGAAAAGGGGTGGGTTGACATGGAGAAAGTATAGAATTGAGGACCTAATATCTTTACTTTGGGATTTTATTGTTGGTTTTATTGATCCTACCTGATACAAAGGGCTCCATCTGTCATTAAATTAATGGACGAGGTAAGACTTATCCATGCTTCACATCATTACAATCTGAGGATATTTCAAAGTATAGGAGCAGGCTACTACAGGAAGCTTTTTACTGAAGTGGCAATGGTACTTAATACTTGTTGAAAGGTAGAGGTAGTTGCAGGATAGCCGTGTGGATGTAAAGTACAGCATAGGGATCACAGTCAATAATATTATAATGACCATGCATGGGGCCTGGTGGGCACTGGAAATATCAGGGAATCACTTTGTCAAGTACATGATTGTCTAATTACTGTGCTACACGCCTGAGACTAATACAAAATAATATTAAAAAATTAAAAACAATAAACTGGAAAAATCAAATTTAAAGAAAAAATTTCTTATTCAGGTACTTCCCATGGACCTGTGTCCTTGCACAGGATCTTGGGTCCTCAGCAAGGAACTTAGAGCCACGCGCTCTGACGCCAGGCAAGCTAGATGGGGGGCTGGAGCGCCCTCTGGACATGCAGTGCTGCGGGCCGGGGGCAGGCTCTGCTGTGCTCAACCAGGTCAGCGGCGACGGGCTGCCGTGCAGTCTGTGCACTCAAAATTCGGTGCTGTCAGAGGCAGGGAATCTGCTGCCAAGCCCTGCAGATACTGCTTCCATCAGAGAAAAGTTCTCCTGAACCACCTGTCCTTCCATTTCTACAGGAAACCCAGCTCCACTCCGACCTCACGGGCCACCGCTGCACACGCAGGCTGGCGATGACCAAAACCTTGTTGCACAGCACATGATGTACATGATTGAACATGGGGAACTTTGTTTAAAACCCATGTAGATCTCTACTACATGGAAACAGCGAGATATTTCTTATTTTTATTTTTTAAATTGTCATATGTGTAATAAAGAAAGAACTACAGAGTTTTACAGCCATTCTTCTGTGTCAGAGAGCAGACTAATTTCCTCCCTTCCCTCCTCTCTTCTACTCCTCTGCTCCCCTTCCATCCTGCTGTCTTTGCTTCTCCCTTCTTCCCTTTCCTCTTCTTTTCTCATTAGCTCTGCCCTAAGCTCTGCAACAGAACTATGGAGAGGGCGCCTGGGGCAGTGAGATGTTCGCCCTCTGGTCCTATGACAAATTAAGTTAACACAGAAAAAATTACTACAAAGAGAAACTAGAATATTTTTATGCATTAGAAGTTCCTTGTGTCTAAAAATAATATCTCAATGTGAAACTAAAATGAAAAACTCTGTACCTAGTGTCTTGGTGAGACCTCTGTAGACAGGTATTTGCCACACATGGATTCATTCCCTCACCAGGAACTGGTTCCAGAACAGCACCGCTATGATCAGTGAATTTCTGGACTCTGGACTGAGACTGCTCTTGAAAGAGTAGGCGCTCTGTGTGGTGGTGCATGGTTACAATGTACTGGAAGATCAAGGTGTGTTCCTTAACAACTGCTCCCTATCCACCTCTTTGTCCTGCCCCTGCCACTCTGAGTGGGGTTGAACAAAGCGGAAGTCATACTTCTACTTTGTACTGCTGGGTGACTTTCCTTACTTGAAGTGAATAAAAAATTGTTTGGTATTGTTTTAACCTGCTACGTCACACTGTAACTATTTGAAAATCTCTGAACTTTCTAGATTGTGGTACACATAACTCAACTTCCACAAATAGAGATCTCTTATCATTTTCATATTTTTTTAGTCCTTTTAATGGGACACTGTATAATTAAATATTTGGACTTGAAATATTGGTCTTCATTAAGTTCTTAAATTCTAATATCTTTTTGGCATTCTGAGTTTTTGCTTTCCAA
>PVKM010039111.1:0-13883 GCA_004027735.1 Carollia perspicillata | reverse complement strand
ATAACTCTCCATGTGATTTCCATTTCTGTGATTCTGTTCCTGTTCTAGTTTTTTGCTTAGTTTGGTTTTGGTTTTGTTTTTTGGTTCAGTTATTGATAGTTGTGAGTTTGTTGTTATTTTACTATTCGTATTTTTGATCTTCTTCCTTTACTTAGATAAGTCCCTTTAACATTTCATATGAGACCCAGTTTTTAAGGAGTATTTATGGGTTCCAAAGGGATTCATCAGGTTGGAGGCTTTAAATTCACTCCTTCTGACAACCTGGCTATCACCTACGTGGAGCACAGCTTTACTTCGAATTGCCTCTCAGCCACGACCACAGCCAGAGTCTGTGGGCCTGTCACTTCGGCTCCTGAAGTTTCATCTTCACCTGTAAAGTGGTTCCAATAGTATCTTTCGTAAAAGGTTGTGAGGAAAAATAAACTGATATGCAGAAATCCCCTTGTACAGTGCCTTAAGCAAAATAGGCCTGCCACAGATGGATCGGTTATCACAGACATGTTTGCGATGATATTACATTGTATGATTTGGTTGAAAATTAGTAAAAACACATAAATCAAAATCACCCATAATCCAACTATGCTTAAAAAGAAAGAACTATACAAAGACACATAAGACCCCACTCTCCATTTCCTGGATTAAAAATTTGCTGTGTATCCTTCTTTATCTTTTTTCTTCAAATTTAAATTGGCCTACCCACTGATCACTCTCCATCTTATCATGCTTTCTTATTATCTGTCTTTTTACTTTTTTCCAGTCTGATGGGCAGAAAATAGCATTTCATTGCTTTATGTTGCATTTCTCTGACTAAAGTAAGGTCAGTCATCCTTTTATGTCTTTTGGAGGTTTGCATTTTCTCCTCTGTGAATTAGCTATTCAAACCACTTTTCAACTGGGCTTTTCATATTTTTCTTATTATTGAATTGTGGAGTACTTTTTGCATAGAAGGGACATTTACCTTTGGTCTTCTGCAAATATTTTTCTCCACTCTGTCATTGCCTTCTGACCTTATTTTTGGTATCTTTTGCCATCTATAAGTTTCTTTTGGGGTTATTTGCAAAGCCTTTCTTTTCTGGTTTTCCTGGGTGCACTGTTGGGGGTGTTCTCTATCCACTTCCCAGGGCCAGCTGGCAGTGAAGGTCCCCACTGAGCCCTGCCCTGTCCCTCACACCAGCACTTTAGGTTCTTATCTGTCAACACAGTGTAATAACATCTGGTGCTGGGAACTATCCCACGGCGTCAGAAGAGCGCGGAGAAAGGCAAGAGCGGAGGAACCAGGCAGTCTGAGCAGGCAGCGAAAGAAGTGCGGTGGCCTGCAGCTACGGAGAACCAGCTGAGGTTGCCCAAGGGAGCACGTGGGGTATGGGAATAAAATTTCTTATTTTAAAATTTAAAAAAATTCAATAACTCAACAATCAATATGGGTGAAATTGATGGTTAATATAGGGAAGAACACGCACTGGGTCATGGTTCACACCATCCACCAAAAAAATTATTTCAAATGGATAAAATGACTTAAATACAAAAAAAGAAGAAGAAGGAGGAGGAGGAAGAGGAGAGGAAGGGGGGTGGGAGTTTGCCAAGCTGAAGGGTTGAAAAAGCAGAGATGAGAGGGGAGAGGAACTCAATGACCTTGAACTGAGCATCTAAAAGTCATGCTGGCTGATACTCTGAATAGGAATTTTAAAGCTAACAGAACCTTGGAAAGGAATTTTGTTTAACTTTTTCAAAACCCATTTCATTCTTTACAAGCACTACAAAGTGGCTGCTCCCCACACCTGGGAGGCATATAAAGGCCTCCTGCCAGACCTGAAATGAAAGAAAAAAAATTGGAAAATAGGACCTCAGCTCAAAAGTATGTCTCCTCTAGAGTAAATTTTAATATATGTTCCAGGCTCCATAGATCAAATGTTATTTTTTTTAAAAAATCGAGAAAGTAAGGGTACTCAAGTTAGAGCTAGCTTGAGTTCCTTACCTCTCCATAGTTACCTTCCTGAACAAGCAGAAACAGCCCTGCAGCCACGTACACAGGGGCACCTACGCCCTCAGGGAGGGAACGAATCTCTCTTCCTAAAACAGCCCTGGGGGAAGCAGGACAGGGCTTAGAGGTCTTTCTGAGATCACAGCAGCCCTGATGCCTGGAGCATTCCCTAATGGCCCTGGCACCCATCACCCCTGGTTTGGGGGCTCCACCATCAGACAGCAAAACCACCTCTGCCTCCTCCCTTACTTCTACGGCCTTGCTCCACCTGGGGCTGCTGCTCACTGCTCTCTCCCACACCTCCCTGTGGGCTTCTGCCTCCCGCCTAGACTGCTGTGCTTGGGATGCCACTCTTTGAGGCTCACAAAAGAGAGGGTCAGTTAGTTACTGGGGTCTTTCGGGGACTGTCTCACCGGCCGCTGTTTGATCTGTAGCCAGCTCTCATTGGGTGTGTTGCCCGCTCCTGCTCCATGGTAGCAGAGTCAAGCAGCCAGCTTTCCTCAAAAGGAGCTCCACATGGGCCTTCGGGGGGCCCCTGAGAGTAAAATAAGCTGTTTTCCAAAACTGACTCCTTCCACCAGCATACCAACCCCAACAAGGTTTGACACCTGGCTACCCAGTTTATAGGAGGTGAGAAGCTGTTGATGATAAAGGGGGGAAACAGAAGATGAGAGAGCATTTACGGCCATTAGCCAAACCTTATTTTCATTTTTCAGCTCCACTGTATTACAGGGAAGCTAAAGAGGCAGCAGGCCAGTGGGGGCTCCACAGAAAATCCCATCATTGAGTAGGACTGCTGGGTCCCAGCTCTGTCTATTACAGGCCAGGAGAGGATCAGGGTCCTGTCCCCTTTGGTCCCTCCTATGGACACAGGTCCTTGCTACTTGGGGCTGAGGTAAGAAGTGGGCTTTCCTGTTTTCCCCAGGGACTCCAGCAGCGCGTCCACACTGTGCTCAGAGTTGATGTAAACTCCTTACTGGGCAGGTCACTGTCAAACCAGTCTTCTCCCAGCTTGTTGAAAGCAGCATTAGTGCAGCTCCCACAGGTCATGTCTACGAAGAACCAGTGATTCTTCAAAATCCTGATTCCTGAACTATGCATGAGGTTGTCTCGGGACCACCAGTGACTCTAACATGAGTGGGCCCCCATGCTCTGGCCAAACGTTATTAGTCAGCCAATGAGTGCTAACTTCTCAACACATTTCAGCCACAGTTCTCACTTTCTAAGTAATAAGACATGGTTGCTAATAGCTGACACTGAGAAAGCAGGTCAAAAATTATAATACAAACTAGTATAATTGAGATATAGACACTTAAGAAGCTACCAATTAGGGCCATTTAGGGTTAGGGCAAGCCTTGCCCCCTTCAGCCACCCCAGCCCACCCCGCTTTTATTGCACTGGATAATACTTCGGATTCAGAATAAACCTGAGCCATGGGGATGTTGGACTGGGTTCTAGAGACTCGGTGATTAGAATAACTTAACTTTTTGATTATTGATCTGTCATCCCTCCTTTGTTGGACTGGCAATAGTCAAGTGGACATCAGGCTTTTGATGCTTTTCACAGTCTATCCCAGACACTGTTGGGGTGGTGCTTTAGACATGGGCTCCCTTCATAAATTCCAACCCTACTCCACACTCATCTTCTTCACTAATAACTGCAGCTTCTGCTGCCTCTGCCGTTGGAAATAGCGCTTACTGGGTGCCAACACTGTCCCAGGCACTTTACATGGATGAATACTCTGACAACCTTACAATGCCCAAGTAAGGCGCCTGTGAAGCTGTGCTAACCCCACGGGGCGGGACAGGTGTCAAAGCCTTGAGAGAGACGTAGCCAGGCAAGGAGCAAAAATGACACTCCCTATTCCTCCAGGCTGGTTTGGAAGCGGCTTAACTGGGTGGCTCTTGCTCAGGCTCTCTCCTCTTTGTTCTCCTTAAATATTTATGAAGTTGTTTTTTGTTGTTTTTGTTGTTCTTGCTCTGTTGTTGAAATTCCAGGAGAAAGCATTAAAGGGAAGCAGCGGCGACCCGTGAGCAGGAGGAGTGGGGCTGAGTGGAAGAAATGTCCACTTGGAGAACAAAGTCAAGGCTGGGCCAGCCTCCTCCTCCCACTCTGCCTCTCTGCTCTCAGCAAGGCTCCTCCGGAGCTGACCTTGGAGGTCCTGGGTTTCGCTGTTATGAGGGAAGAAGAAAGGTCCTGTCCATACCTACAGGATATCCATTTGCCAGAAAATTCAACTTGGCATAGTCTTAACAACCATGTTTTGAGATTACTCTAAACTCAATCTTGTATCTATTTGGATTCTTAGCAATCTTTCAGATTTTACCATTTTTTAAAAAATCCAGGGTCATGATGAAAAACAGCCATCACTAACAATTCTACATCATTTCTAAGCTCTATGTGTGACTCGGGATCCCTGCAGGGGATCAGTGTAATTTGAGGAAAGTTTAATGAAGAGACTGTTTACAGAGAAGTACAGCGCCCTGGGGCTAGCAGCAGCGGGAGGCTTTACCACCTCTCTGCCTAGAGGAGCGAGGGGAGGACGTGGTGATGAGTAACAAGACCGGAAAAGGACAGAGAAAGTCTTCAGACGGGGGCTGTGGCCTTAAGCAGAGGCACGAAGTCAAATCATGGTAACCAGGCAGACAGGAAATTGAAAAGACATCTCTCTCCTCGTTTTCCTCTGGGGCTCCTATCTCCCACCCGCCTTTCCAATTCACCAAACCCTTCCAGAAGCCTGAGTGCAAGAGCTATGCAGGGTGGTCTCCTGGGCACCAAGGGAAAGGAAGGAGATGAGGGGCGGCTATAGCAGGGCTAATAGGAGATGTCCAGTGCTTCTGACAGTGATATAAATAATAGTTATATTGGGGCCCTGGCTGGTGTAGCTCGGTGGATTGAGCATGGGCCTGTGAAGCAAAGGGTCGCTGGTTCGATTCCCAGTCAGAGCACATGCCTGGGTTCCAGGCCAGGTCCCCAGTAGGGGACACATGAGAGGCAACCACACATTGATGTTTCTCTCCCACTCTTTCTCCTTCCCTTCCCCTCTCTCTAAAAATAAATAAATAAAATATTTTTAAAAATAATAGTTATATTGTTAATTATGCAGTGACAATATTTATAACAGCTCTCCATTTGAACCCCTGCTTTGTGCTCTTTACACCAAGCTTGTCTTTTTCCGATAAGGAAATGGTGGTTCCCAAGCCACTCTGATCCTCAGTGTCCTCGCAGAATGGCAATGGAGGTTAGCCTCTGTGAAGGAAGTTCGTAAGAATTAAAATAAAAACACGTGACCTCAGCCATCTGGGGATATTAGTTATCGGCTGCTGCTAACAAATTACCCTAAAACTTAGTAGTGTAAAGTAATAAACATTTACTGTTTCACACAGCCTCAGTGGGTCAGGAGCAGCTTGGCTGGTGGTCCTAGCTTAGGGCCTGCCCTGAGATTGTCAAGAGGTTGTCCAGGGCTGCGTTCATCTGAAGGCCAGTTTGGACCGAAGGGTCCTCCACATCCTATGTGGCTCACTCACTTGCCTTCAGAGTTAGTGAGGTTTTTCTGTGGGTTTTTTAAAAATCCTCACCCGAGGTTATATTTATGAATTTTAGAGAGAGGAAGTGGGGTGGGGGGAGAGAGAAACATCTATACGAGAGAGAAACATCGATTGGTTGCCTACTATACATGCCCTGACCGGGGGCAAACCTGCAACCTAGCCATGTGCCCTGGCTGGGGATCTAACCCACAGCCTTCTGATGTACAGGACGATGCTTCAGCTAACTAAACCACTAGCCAGGGCCGTGCCAGTACGGAGCCAGAGGCCTGAGTTCCTCCCCACGTGGACCTGTCCGCAGGACTGGTAGAGTGTCCTCAGGACATGGCATTTGGCTTTGCCCAAAGTGAGGGATCCAAGAGAGCAAAGAGGGAGGAACCACAGTGCTCTTGTGACCTAGTCTCACAAGTCACACACCATCGCTTCTGCCATATGCTATTCATTAGAAGCAAGTCACAAAGCCCAGCCCACACTCAAGGCGGATAGTGGGGGTGGAGATTAAACACCATCTCTTAAAGAGAAGGCTAGTAAAGAATTTGTGGCTATATTTTAAAACCACCATATATCACAATAGCGATATCAAAGATACTGTGGTTACATGATTGAAGAGTTTGGGGAAGGCTTGAAACTACATTGAACTTGTCACCAAATGAAATGAAATCTTCCAAGCACATTGTGCACTGTCTGAAGAAAGTGCATTCACAGAAGGGGGCTGGTTTCCAAGGCAGCTGTGAAGAGGTGGCCCAGAGGGATCCTGTGCAGAGAATGGTGAACCCCAAGAATGCAAGCTGTCTGATGAAAGGAAAGCCATGCTTGGTTTGTGGACAGGAACCTATCATGTTGGATTAAATACCTGTCAGAATTCTCCATTCCCCTGGGTGGGAGATGCCTTCTGGGAAGGTGGTGTCCTAGGCAGTAGGCATGAGGAGTTCAGTAAACCTAAAGAGTCACCTCCATTTAATATCAGTTAATTGTTAATTTTGGATGTTCACCAGGGTCATATGAGGGCAGCTAATGGGATGCGGGCCTGAGCATTTCCAGACCTGCAACGCTAAGAGGTGGACAGACCCATGAAAGTGGCGATCCCACCTGCAGGGTAGTTACTGCCGTGGGTGACATCCTCATGTCACCGTGCCTTTCGTTATGGAAGAGCCTCTTGTATAAAAATTCATGTGCCTTTTACCTCCTTGCACCCCCAAAAGCAAGATGAGTCACCAGCAGCATTCCTGGAGCCAGCCGAGAAATGCAGCCAGGGTTCTGGCTCTTGCTGCCTCTGTTCAAACGAGCACAGGCTGGACTGGAAACACGGCCTCAGTGTATGTCACCGGCATCTCTGTTGGTGCACAGAGAATACAGACTTCACCAAAGTGGACTAAGTGACCTTCCTTGAATGGCTCAACCAAGATATCTACCTGGTGAAAAAAATGCTAGCTCTTCATAACCGACATTTTTTAAAAACAACTGTAAGAGACGGGTGTGATAATAGGGTACTGTTCATGACAGCAAAGACGGTGCAAACAGCCCTAACGTCCAGCTACGTGGGACTAGAAGCATAAACTACGTTACAGCCACACAGTGGGATACTACTTTGTTGTAAACAAGAATGAGACAGATCCTCATAGCTAGTGCTCTCCAGAGGAACTTTCTGCAATGGTGAAAATATTCTCCTCTGTCCAATGGTAGACCCGAGCCACATGTAGCTACTGAGCCCTTGAATGTGGTTAGTTCAGCCAAGGAATTCAATTTTAATTTTTTACATTGTTTATTTTTTAAAAAATATTTTATTTATTTATTTTTAGAGAGGGAAAGGGAAGGATAAAGAGAGGAAGAGAAATATCAATGTGTGGTTGCCTTTCCTGAGCCCCCCACTGGGGACCTGGCCCACGACCCAGGCATGTGCTCTGACCAGGAATCGAACTAGTGACCCCTTGGTTCACAGCCTGCACTCAATCCACTGAGCTACACCAACCAGGGCAATTTTAATTTTATTAATTTTAGTTTAGATAACCACATGTGGCTAGTAGGCTCCCCTATTGGACAGTGTTCCTCAATCCATTGATATTAGATTACCTCCAGGATAGATTCTTAGTTGAAAAAACAAGGTACAGGAAGTGTAGACCGTTGTTTAGAGAATGTTACTTTTCGGGCAAGAAATTAAAAATATATTTATATTTGCACAAATTTGCACTAAGCCACTGAAAGGATAAATAAAAATGGATACCTCCTGGAAAAGGGGAACAGGGTGGGTGGGGACGGAATGACAGTGATACCTCTCAGTGTGTACTCTTTCATATTATCTAGATTTTCAAACCATAATAAAATAATAGAGTAAACCAAGATAGAATAAACCCAAATAGAATAAACCAAAACAAACTAAAAACTAAAGGAAAAAGAGGGAAAATCCACATGAGGAAATATTCAGCATGTACATGTTAAGAATCGCGCTCTCTCCTTTCGGGTGCTCAATGCGTCTCTACTATTATTAGATAAGGCAAGACAGATAAGTGCCACGCTTTTTTGCCTTAGTTGCCTGGTAGAGCAGAGAAAATGGAGGGTTTAGCTATCATGTCTTGCATTTATCTAGCTTTCTAGTATAATCTCTCCCCACAGTCTTACCTTGTACTTCATTTTTGGTGATTTATCCTTCTTTCTTTCATTGTAAGCTCGTTAATAATTTTTAAGGCATAATAGTCCAAAAAGGGCAAAAATAAACATAAAATACTCGACTCAAGAAGACAAAAAGACAAGAATGGGCACCTATTTTTGATGGATGTTTAAAATGATAGCCTTTTCCACTGGCCAAGATGGAGGCGTAGGTAGATACACTGTGCCTCCTCGCACAACCAAAGGACAACAAATTAAAAAACCAAAAATGACCAAAACTGCCAGAAAATCAAACTGTATGGAAGTCTGACAATCGAGGAGTTAAAGAAGAAACATTTATACAGACCGGTAGGAGGGGCAGAGACGGGCTGCTGCAGCAAGGTGGTGGCTGGAGCACTGGGGTGGGCGAGGCGGTGGCTGGCGAGGCAGGCAGTCTCACATTTGCGTGGGGGTAAACCAGGAGAAGCAACTGGGGAGCGAGACGGACTCCGCAATCCAGGGTTCCAGTTCGGGGAAATAAAGCCTCAAACCTCTGACTGAGAACACCTGTGGGGGTTGCAGCAGTAGGAGAAACTCCCAGCCTCACAGGAGAGTTCACTGGAGAGACCCATGGGGTCCTAGAATGTAAACAAGCCCACCCACATGGGAATCAGCACCAGAAGGGCCTGATTTGATTGTGGGAATTTGACTGTGGATAGCAGGGAAAGTGACTGAAAGCCAGCAGAGGGCTGAACAAGTGGCATTGTTCCCTCTCAGACCCCTCCCTCACATACAGCACCACAATGCAGTGATGTGGTTGCCCCACCCTGGTGAATACCTAAGGCTCCACCCCTTACTATGTAACAGGTGCGCCAAGACCAAAAAAAATGCCCAAATGAAAAAACAGGTCAAAGCTCCAGAAAAAATACAACTAAGTGATGAAGAGATAGCCAACCTATCAGATGCAGAGTTCAAAACACTGGTAATCAGATGATCACAGAATTGGTTGAGTATGGTTGCAAAATAGAGGAAAAAGTGAAGGCTATGAAAAGTGAAATAAAGGAAAATGCACAGGGAGCAGCAGTGAAGGGAAGAAAACCAGGCCTCAGATGAACAGTTTGGACCAGAGGGAAGAAATAAACATTCAACCAGAACAAAATGAAGAAACAAAAATTCAAAAAAATGAGGAGAGGCTTAGGAACCACCAGGACAACTTTAAACTTTCCAACATCTGAATCATAGGGGTGCCAGAAGAAGAAGAGGAAGACCAAGAAATTGGAAACTTACTTAAACAAATAATGAAGGAGAACTTCCCCAATCTGGCAAAGGAAATAGACTTCCAGGAAGTCCAGGAAGCTCAGAGAGTCCCAAAGAAGTTGGAAGCACACACCAAGGCACATCGTAATTATATTGCCCATGATTAAAGAGAAGGAGAGAATCTTAAAAGCAGCAAAAGAAAAGGAGACAGTTACCTACAAAGGAGCTCCCATAATACTAGCAGCTCATTTCTGCAAAGAAACCTTACAGGCAAGAAGGGGCTGGAAAGAAGTATTCCAAGTCATGAAAGTCAAGGACCTACATCCAAGACTACTCTATCCAGCAAAGCTATCATTTAGAATGAAAGGGCAGATACAGTGCTTCCTAGATAAGGTCAAGTTAAAGGAGTTCATCATCACCAAGCCCTTACTATATGAAATATTAAAGGGACTTATCCAAGAAAAAGAAGATAAAAACTATGAACAGTAAAATTAGACAATAAACTCACAACTATCAACAACTGAACCTAAAAAAATCAAAAACAAATTAAGCAAACTACTAGAACGGGAACAGAATCACAGAAATGGAGATCACATGTGGGGTTATCAGAGGGAGGGGGAGGGTGGAGAATGGGGGAAAAGGTACAGGGAATAAGAAGCATAAATGGTAGGTAGAAAATAGACATGGGGAGGTTAAGAATAGCATAGGAGATGGAGAAGCCAAAGAACTTACATATATGTACGACCCATGGACATGAACTAACAGGGGGCATGAGGGTCAGAGAGGGGTGCAGGGCAGAGAGGAATAAAGGGGGGAAATGGAACAACTGTAATAGCATAATCAATAAAATATATTTTAAAAAATAAATAAAAAAGATAACCTTTTTCAAATGTAATTTGGAAGTGCCTATTAATTTTTTTACTGTACACGGTCTTTGATTCAACAATTCTAGGAATTTGTCTTACAAAAATACTTGCAAAAGTGTGTAAGATGAAGTACAAAGGACATTCATTGTTCATGACAAATAATGAATACTTATAGCCAATCTAAACGTCCATCAATACAGGATACTGAAGTAAATTGTGAAAAGGAAACATGCAATAGCTAAAACGAGTGAGCCAGACAGGTGTTCATCGGCAGTTAATAGTGATCCAATTTGGAACAATGCGTGGGGCGATAGCCCTCTAACTCTGGTCTCGGGACTCCTTTATACTCATAAATTGATAAGGAACCCAAAGAGCTTTTGTTCTGTGGGGAATGGCTGGCTATTGGTAGTTACTATATTAGAAATGAAAACAGAGACATTTAAAAATATACTTATTGATTTAGTTAAAGTTACAATAATAAACTCATTACATGTTTACATAAGCCACATCTTTTTATGAAAGTGAACAGTATCAAAATATAACTTAGTGAGAAGGCTGGTGTTGCTTCCCATTTCAGCAAAGGTATTAAACATCTAGCTTAATAAAAGACTGCTGGGTTCTCATATCTGCTTCTGCAATCAGTCTGTTGTGATACATTGTTTTGGTTGAAATAAAGGCAGAAAATGCGGCCTCATACCCATTTGTGGTTGGAAAAAGGAGAATTATTCTAATAACGTTTTCAGATAATTGTGGATATTCTTCTTGGTTGGTCACCAAAATTCTGCAAGTGGTAGTTTCTTTTCCTTTTTTCTTTTTAAGATTTCATTTATTATTTATTTTAGAGAGAAGGAGGGAGAAAGAGAGGGAGAAAAATATTACCAATCAACTGTTTCCTGCGGGTGCCCCAACCAGGTACTGAACCTGCAGCCCAGATGTGCACTCCAACTGGGAATCCAACTGGCAAACTTTTGTTTTGCAGGATGACACCCAACTAACTGAGCCACACGGCCAGGGCAGGTGGGAGTCTCTTAAAAGTTCTAATGTGGACTCTAAAACTGTATCAATGAACTTTTCCTCCTCTGTTACATCAAAATCCATTGGTCTTTCACTTTGAATGATTCTTTTACCCATGTACAATTTTGAAACATCATGCATCGGTCATTTGAAAGGTATTAGTTCACTGACTTATATAGATCTTCATAATATTGACACATTTTATTAATAATATATTTTTAAAGATTTTATTTATTTATGTTTAGAGGGGAAGGGAAGGAAAGAGGGAGAGAAATATCAATGTATGATTGCCTCTCGTGCATCCCCTGCTGGGAACTGGCCTGCAACCCAGGCATGTGCCCTGACTGGGAATCAAACTGTGGTTGTTTGGTTCGCAGGCCCGTGCTCAATCCACTGAGCTACACCAGCCAGGGCTATTAATAATATTTTAAAATCACATTTGTTGTTATCACCGCCAATCTCATCACTAAAGTCTAAGTGTTGGGAAGCCGTCCAGCTCACAACGGAGAACTGATGTGGCATTACTTTCTTCTTTGTTAAAAAAAATTCTAAATTTTGCTTGGAAGTTTGAATTTCATCGCTAGTAATAAACACTGTCCGTTTTCCCTGAAGTGACAGGTTCCTTTCATTCGTTTTTTGAGAAACTACCTGAAAAATTCCCCAATGCGAACCACTGCAGTTTACGTGTTAGTCGTCATTTCAAGTAAAAACGGCGTTCCATGGGGAAAAATCTGAATTCAGTTTGCAGGTGAAGCAACCACAGAAGGCTCTGCCGCTGAGGTGCTCTGTGAGCCCGTCTCCTCTGTTGCACAGAACCGTGAAAGGAAAGGGACTCCAGGGTTGAAATGTAACGAGAGTAATCATGAAGGGCATTCTTGGGGACACTGGCATTTCTGCTACTCTGAGCGTGTGTTGGTGAACGGTGCGATGACACCTAGAACACTTCGGTGCCGACACCTTCACTGAAGGCACCGGCAGTTTCACCCACTTCTGCTTCTTGTAACGTCAGTGCAAAAGGCAACACTGTGGTGGGGAACGCAAACGATGCCTTAGTATTATTATAAAAACAGCTCTGGCCTTGTGAACTCTCTGAAATGATCTCAGAGACCTTCAGGAAGTCATAAGCCCGCCCTTTGAGAACTGCTGATATAGCATAAATTCCTTTTTTGTTTAAGTAAAAACAAACAACAACAACATAAAACCCCAAACCAAGCTACACACCAAAATGCTAACAGTGGCTTCCTCCTTCCCCTGGCAGCACATAGTGATTAAGTGACGATGTTTACTTTTTACTTCATACACTTTTCCCCGTTTTAATCCTTTACGATGAGTATGTATTTCTTAAGTAATTAAAAAACACTAAAAAAGAAAAAGATGAAATTTAACTTAAATTATAAACAACAATGATAACACTCAGGGATGTAAAATGCCCTTAAAACTATACTCATATTGAAGAGGAGATTAGAAACATAAAGCAGGGAGCTTAAATTATTCAAAAACAAAACAAGACAAAACAGAAACCTCACCCAGAGAAAGACCTTGCCCCATGGGCCAGAGGAAGGAAGTGCTGCTGAGAGCCGAGGCACCCACCCGACCTGGGCAGCTGACAGGCACGGCCCGGCTGATGCCTTTAGATGCACTTTGAACATAAATCTAAAACATATTCTGTCTAGAAGGCAACAGGATTAGACTTGAAGAGTGATTTGACACGTTAGAAAGCTCACAGCTTCCTTTCCATAGGAAAGAAAAAATCAGGGCCGGGACCCAGGGCCTACAAAGCAGGTATTAAGTTTCTCCTTGGTGCCTTTCCCAGCTCTGTGCCCTCCTCTCTCTAAACTGGGCCCATTACCTCTTGCCTTTGCAGAATCCAGTGTCTTTCTGATCTCCTTGAGCCCTCTACCTAAACTACTCGGTGTCAAAAACCATGATATCAGTCATCTACACCCTAGCATAAATGAGTCTCCTTTACCAAGATGTCTCCCTGGTATGTTTGCTTGTTAGGCAGATCTCTGATAGTGGAATAAAAGGCTGGGTCCTCAGCAACTGGTCGGGAAGCCTGTGAAGTGGAAGCCTCTTTCCAGAGCTTCTGAAGTCATGCTGCATGAGGGGCTACCTAAAGCAAAGCTTATCCTTTCTGCCCTGTTGTATCCAATAACATCAAAGAAATTACTTCCCTTCTCTGGGTTCTGTAAACCAAGTGGGTTAGACGAGTGACCTCCGACTCGGCCCCTGTTTCGGGTTCTGTGACTGAGCTTCTTTAATGCAGGGTAGTGCTAACTCAGGAGGCCTAGGGAAATGGCATCTTGTTTTCAGTTCCTGAATTAAAAGAAGATTCAGAGGAAACTCCCTGCATGCTCACTCCCCGCAGTTTGCCTCCCGCCCCCTTCTCTTCCTCCTGACCTGTGTCTCCAGGGGGAAGATCAAACAAAGAGGTTACCGAGGGTGGTGGAATGCTGTGTTTGGTTAAGTCCTAGGCTGGATGTGATTACAAAGTTCTTGTGACTGGGGAAACCTGATGGGGAATGTGGGGGGAGGGATTCTGATCTTTAGGAGCACACGCCCCTACCACGTATGCCCCCCCCACATACGCACACATGTGACCCTCAACACAACGGTGAGTTGCCAGTTGGTGCTCCA
>PVKM010039110.1:0-14046 GCA_004027735.1 Carollia perspicillata | reverse complement strand
GGGCTGGGATTAGTCGCCCGGGTGGTGTCTGCCCGGCGCCCTACTCGTGGGACCCCCAAGCAAAGGAAAAGGAAAGAAGTTCCAAGCAGATGGGGAATTTTTAATATTGTTGTTGCTATTATTGGGTGTTTTTATTGGGGACTAGAGCCACAGATGGCTGTGTGTGGGGAGTTGGGAGTAGCTCATCTTGCTTTCCTGGTGATAGTTTGAGTCCCAGACTGTGCTGGCTACCACAGTGGGATATCGGGCTAGGCTCTTCTTAACTGCCTGTGGACAGCTATTTCCCCATCTGTGCTGGGGGAAAAGTGCTAGGTTGCTAGGCCTTGGGAATGGACCTGTGTGAGAAGGGGTGAGAAGGGATTCTTGGCTGCATTCTCATTATTCCACCTCCATTCTTCTTTTTTCCCAGATGGCATGATCAACATTGACATGACTGGAGAGAAGAGGTCCTTGGATCTCCCATATCCCAGCAGTTTTGCTCCGGTCTCTGCATCCCGAAACCAGACCTTCACTTACATGGGCAAGTTCTCCATTGACCCCCAGTACGCTGGTGCCAGCTGCTACCCAGAAGGCATCATCAATATTGTGAGTGCAGGCATCCTGCAAGGGGTCACCTCCCCAGCTTCGACCACAGCCTCATCTAGCGTCACGTCTGCCTCTCCCAACCCACTGGCCACAGGACACCTGGGTGTGTGCACCATGTCCCAGACCCAGCCTGACCTGGACCACCTCTACTCTCCACCACCGCCACCTCCTTACTCTGGCTGTGCAGGAGACCTCTACCAGGACCCCTCAGCGTTCCTGTCCGCACCCACCACTTCCACCTCCTCCTCTCTGGCCTACCCACCACCTCCTTCCTACCCATCCCCCAAGCCAACCTCGGACCCAGGTCTCTTTCCCATGATCCCAGACTATCCTGGATTTTTCCCATCACAGTGCCAGAGAGACCTACATGGTACAGCTGGCCCAGACCGAAAGCCCTTTCCCTGCCCCTTGGACTCCCTGCGAGTTCCCCCTCCACTTACTCCACTCTCTACCATCCGCAACTTTACTCTGGGGGGCCCGAGTGCTGTGGCTACAGGGCCAGGGACCAGTGGAGGCAGCGAGGGACCCCGGCTGCCTGGCAGCAGCTCAGCAGCAGCAGTCGCTGCCGCTGCCTATAACCCCCACCATCTGCCGCTGCGGCCCATTCTGAGGCCTCGCAAGTACCCGAACAGGCCTAGCAAGACGCCAGTGCATGAGAGGCCCTACCCCTGCCCAGCAGAAGGCTGTGACCGGCGATTTTCCCGTTCGGACGAGCTGACGCGGCACATCCGCATCCACACCGGGCACAAACCCTTCCAGTGTCGGATTTGCATGCGCAACTTCAGCCGCAGTGACCACCTCACTACCCACATCCGCACCCACACTGGCGAGAAGCCCTTTGCCTGTGACTACTGCGGCCGCAAGTTTGCCAGGAGTGATGAGAGGAAGCGCCACACCAAGATCCACCTGAGACAGAAGGAGCGCAAAAGCAGTGTCCCCTCCTCATCGGTGCCAGCGGCCTCTACGGCATCGTGCACCGGGGGCACACAGGCTGGAGTGCCCCTGTGCAGCAACGGCAGCACTATTGGAGGCTCCCTGGCCACTTGCTCCTCTAGGACCAGGACACCTTGAGACGAGAGACTCAGGCTGACTCACCAGCTCCTTGAGGGCCCGAGGCCTTTGGTCCACTGGAACTGCACAACAAACACTACCACCCTCTCTTGCCTTCCTTCTTGGGCAAAGGGCCTTGGTGGAGCCCAGCACTGCCCCCCTTTCCACTTAGAAGCAGGTCCTTCCTAAACGTTAGCCTATCTTAGTCTCTCTTTGGTGAGTTGACTATCAGTCACCCCCCAAATCACCGGGAGGTTCTTAAGGGGGTTTGGTGGGGATCCTTGGCCTAGAGGGCTGAGGGCTAACCCTGCTTTAAAGGGTTGTTTGACTAGGTTTTGCTCCCCCTTTCTTATTTTGACCAATTACAGGTTGACTCTGAATGTCAGAGTTGACCTGAGACGTTTCGAAAGTAGGTTGGGAGATGCTGATCCCTTCAGGTGGGGACAGCAAAGACAAGAAGCAAAACCGATGTGCACTTTATGGCTTGGGACTTATTTGGGGGACGCTGTACAGTGAATGAAGCATGGTCTTTGTGCTGCATTCTGTGGCCCTAGAACAGTGAATCAAAGCTTATCTGGTCCTCTCAACCCTTTGAGTAATATGTATTATAAACTCAGAGAACAGAAGTGCAATGTGATAGGAGGGACATAGCAATATCTGCTCCTTTTTGAGTTGAGAAACGTAGACTATTTTTGCAGTGTATATCCACTCAGATTTTGTGTATTTTTGATGTGCACTGTTCTCCAAGTTCTGAACCTTTGGGAAAAAAAAAAAGCATTTATAACCTCTTGAAATGAGTCAGAGGTTAACTTATTTAAAAGGAGATGTACATATATTCTCTGAAACTAGGATGCATGCAATTGTGTTGGAAGTGTCCTTGGTGCCTTGTGTGATGTAGACAAATGTTACAGGGTCTGCATGTAAATGGGTTGCCTTACTATGGAAATGAAAGTCACTCCCTGGGTTTAGTATGGCTGTATATATCTGCCTATTAATATTTGGAATTTTTTTTAGAAAGTATATTTTTGTATGCTCTGTTTTGTGACTTAAAAGTGTTACCTTTGTAGTCAAATTGCAGATAAGGATGTAAATAATGTTACTGGAGCTGACTTGTTTGGTTATTAGCTCTTAATAGTTGTGGAAACATAATTGATTCAGTCTAACATAAAACCACTAACTGAAGTTCAGATACTGGATGTTTTATGACTATGGTGTAAATAAATCCTTTTCAACAATACTTTTTTGCTCTACAAATCATTTCTGAAAGATTTTCTGGTGGGAATTCAATAGTTCATCCAGTGATTTTTTTTAGTGCTCTGAGCAAGCCAGGATATCCAAGTTTTCTTTGCTAGCCTTTCAACAGCTGCCCTCTCACCCCAAAGCAATCTCCATTCATAATCAAATGCTAGTGTTCTGGGGATTTCCCCAATGCATTAGTGTAAAAAATGGGGAGGCGTTGTTTTGACTCATTGTTCCGTCCTCCATAACAGCCTATAGCTTCTCTCTGCTCCTGAGTGGGCTCTGGAAAATAAATACTTACAAACAAGTGCCCACTCGGAGACTACACATTTGCAACTGCTTTCAGAACCCTGACCAGGGCCAGGAACTCAAGACGAAATGTAGCTTTGTGGAAAGTGTGGTGGCGTGGTCAAGCTGGAAATGACTTTCAGGTTCTTGGATTAGTCTCATGACCACACAAAACTTTTTGAAAAGCGCTATCACCTCTTCAGATCAAAAATGCATTCAGACATGCTGATGACAGCATTAATGGGTTGCCGAAGGAATTACCCGGGACTCATTTCTTTCCCTGAGTACCCCTATGTTTGGAAGGATCATTAATCTGCCGTATGTTTGGTGGGTCTAGAGATTACCAAAATACTCAGCTCATTAGATAACATAGGTGTACACCTTCTTTAAAGTCTCAAAGAAAATTTGAAAAAATAGGCAAATGTTGTCTTCCATGGTACTGGATAATGGTTATTAGCAAAAGTACATTATAGGGTTCATTTTACAGTGAGCCTTTTGTAGTAATTTTAAAATATAAAGTCACCCCCCAAAATTGTCTATCATACAAAGCAAACGATTGTCTTTATTAAGCCACCTTTCTCTAAAATTGAGCCTAAAGATGTAGCCTCCTCCACTGCCTGTGGGTCCCCGCACAAGTGTTAACACCAGAGTGCCCACTCTTTGGCTGCATCGTCTGCAGACTGTCCCGTGTCCTGGCCGATGATTCACGGCCTGCATTTCAGCAGTGACAGCTACTCCTGGAAACTACTTTTTGCCCTGCCAGCACTAGGATTTGACATCTAGTATGTGGAGATAATTAATCCTTTTATTTCTTCTCTGCCCAAATTTGAAGACCTAGAATACCTCTTTCTGTAACTACTAAATAGAAGTTTCTAAACTTCAGTGTCAGATTGTTCTAGTGACTGGTGTTATCGTTAGATTCCTATTTCCTAGCTTGTCAGCGTATTATCACCTTTGTTTGGCCGATCTTGTTTAATATGTATAAAACAATGCCATGTTTTCACAATTCTTTTAAGGAAGTCTTCCCTCCTACCCAAATTTCATTATGTTAAAATATACCACACCTACAGTTTATAAGATCTGTAATTATCTTGCAAATATTTTAATTTCAGAGCAGTTTCAGTCAAAATGTAAACAACTGTTTACAAAGCAAAAGACTAACACGATTAAGTCCATTTTATGACTCAAATTGGTTACATAATTACTTTTACCCTGACATGGGCCTGGTCAAGTAGTAAAACATACCATAAGGTGTTGTTGCAGAGTCAAACTTGTGGCTTTTACTCCTCAGTTTCAACAATCTTTAATCAGATTTTATTTTTGGCTTGAAACATTTCACAGGTACTTTTCACAGGTCTCATTTTTCACTCTACTCAAGAAATAAAGTATATAAAGCCAAGCCTGTTCTTTATTATATTTGATGGTTTGTTGAATAATTGTATTATTGATGTTTCTGCTGCTACTCGTGGAATTCTTATTAAAAATCAACTTCTGGCGAGTACCTCTGTAAAGGCCATCATGCATTTGAGATGTTCAGTGCACATTAAAAATAGATCTATTAAATCTAAATAAGGTCTTAACTTATTCATAAACAGGCTATTTAATTTCAATATCCTAATTGCTTATGAAATTAAGACACCTTGTTTGGTATGCATTTATTAAAAGTAGCTGTAGTGATATTTTAATAGTCCAATACAATGTGTGCGTGTGAAAGAATGGTTAACATCACTCCAAGTGCCTAAAATGCCTCCAGTCCAAACAAACAAATTTTACTGTAAGAGAGACAAGAAAATACTTAAGTCCAAAGATTTGTCTGTGGATGAAAGTATTTTTTCTTGTACTAGCTTATTTTTCTTAGGTTAAATGAAAAGATATTTTCCATTGCAGCAAAATAGTAGGATTAAACATTAGTTTCAGATATGTTTCAGACTGTTTCAAAGCTCACTCTCAAGGAAATATACTTTAGAATCTGCAGGTCACCCTTTTTTAGCACAACACAATCTTACAGTATAGACCATGAACCTTTAATGGTAATTCAAATAAAGTCACTATAGCAGTATTTTCCTTCTCCGTTTTGCGCTAGTCAAATAAGATTTACCTCTAATCAATTTCAAACATGCCTTTATTTTCCGCAAGTACATTGATTTTAATCCAGAAACGTAAACATCCCTGGATCTGAAGATTCAGTATTTATATGGGACTTCACGTATGATTTTCTTCATTTTCAGTAGATGCCTCTCTCTGAAGGGATCAGTGGTCCAGAGTTCAGACCAGGAGAGTTGACAAGAGTGTTACTGCCCTCAGGTTAGAGTTGAATTGCAGTGAGCAGAGCCCTGAATCAAAGATGTATTGCTTCTTCATTGGGAAGTAGAGCCACAGTATAAAATTCAAAGTCATTTGGAATACACAAGTGATGACAGAGTCCTCCTGGGATGCCGAGACTGAGGCACCTACAAGGGGATGATGCAAAAGGAGGAATAAAAGATGAAGCTTTTGGGAGAAGTTCAAGGATGTTGGAGTTAAAAGGTCAAGGAACCCACTCCTGTTGACAAACACATACTACTTTAAAAAGAGGCTCACCATTTTCATTAATGAACAGCAATTGGTATAAACTCAATCCATGCAAATCAGGCTTAGTAAAAAACCACTTCTCATAAAATAGTAGGTAGGTACACAATACTCTCCATTGATATAGTGAGAAAATTAAAAAGCTTTAGAAGTATTTAGACAGACAACTTCTTACCCATGAGAGGAAGTTATTGCGTGTTATTCAACAGGAACGTTAAGTGGTTAGTAGCATTGTGCCCATCAGTCTTTATAGGGAAGACAACTTTTTCCCAGATGTTATTAAAACAGTATATATTGCAGGAACACAAGGAAACACAGTAGCAGCACATGGAGACAGTCATGACTAACGGTTTATGCAGAAAGGTGCAAGGTTTGCACATTTGCCTTTGTAGTAAGAATATTCCTTTTTTAGTGGCTCACTGTAACAGGTTACATTTTGTGTTCCCCATTAATTTATTCAGAATTTATTAGTGAACCAAGAGGTTCACTGTTCTTTTTCAACTACAGATAATATATTGCTGTTTTGGCCTGCAATAATTTGTTTTTCTTTTGAAAAGCACCTTAGTTTTTATTTGTTTTTCATTCAGTTTGCTTGTACTCGAGTACTTCAAAACTTTTCATAGTGAAGTTTGGAAAAAAAATTCCTCCTTTATTTCTGGCCCACAGGTGAGTTTAATGTACTCTAGGTTGTATTATAACATGCAGATTACTGTCCGCAATCTTAATAGAGTTATAATATAACTCTATCTTGTTATAATATAATTAAAAACTGGTAGCTATGTGATTGATAACCAAACACATTCATAACTGTGCTATGAAAAACACCCATTTGGTGAATACTTTTCCAAGAAAATCATAATCTGCATGTGTAGAACTTCTTTTCAAACTGAACACATTAAGAACTACTTCAAACTCCCCCCAAGACATATTAAACCACACCACAATGTGAAGCTACTATAAAACGTTGTTACCCTGGAGAAAATTCTTGGCATATATCCATCGTGTTTTATAACATAGTGGCACATCACCTTCAATAAGCATCCTTTTTGTAAATAAAAAATTCATTCATCAAGAATTTACCTTTTTTCATTCTATCTTTAAAATTGGGAACAGATATTCCTTCACACTGGGCCTCTGTAATCCAGTATGCATAAAGAAGCAAAGGCACATGTTTTTTTTCCTATAGGGTCCACACCTTCCACCAATAGCAAATCTCTCTTTATTACAGATATTAGATCTGAACTGCCACATGGGCAAGTCAATCAACAGGACTTAGACAACAGCTGGGTAAATTTTAATGTGTTTATTTCTAATTAGTTTTAATTAAAACTTTGTGGAAAAAAAGGAATCCTATAAATAGTAAGAAGAGAGAAACAGTGCTCCATAGCCTGAAGCAAACGGTATCAATGTGTTTGTAAACAGGGCCAAGCTGCTCAGCCTATTAAAATAACAAAAAATAAAACTAGTCACAGACAGCTTAGCCGTTAAAAAAAGGTGGGTGTGGGAAGTGTTTTGCCAGCAGTTTTGGAGCCCTAAAATGGCCAGCAGTGGAGTTAATCCTCAATTCTGTACCCTTGACCAGCAGCGCTTATCTCTTCCTATGGAAAACCACACTAGATGAAGCAAGCGTTGGCTCTCTCCGTCTTGAGGGACAGAGTTCTGAAAACAGAGCTGCCAACAACACAGCTAGAACCACCAGCCCTCCGGAATATTAGGGCTGAGAAAATCTGAAAGTCATTACTATTTTTCTCTATTTTTACAGGAAAATACTGGAAATAAACAGGGGCATGGAATTCAATCGCTGGCTAGCGCTGTTTTACATTCAGTTGTTTGGAAGCATGCAGATTCAGCATCCCTGAATCTTCTGGTTAGAAAATACAGAATTACCCTATCACCTCTTACACCATGACAAGAAAAAATAACTTCAGGTTAACATTGTTTTTGCATTACAGGTGAAATGTGCAAAAAGAAATCTGCTCAACTCACAGAGCTGCAGACTCACAGGGAAGATAAATTGTGACAATTTGTCCTGAAATATCAACATGTGAATTCCTTAGTAGGTGCAGTTAGAGTAAACCAGATGTAGCTACTGGGCAAAGGGAAGAAAGAATATCATGTCCTCTACATGCATAGACATGTTTTGGGGATGATCCCTCAACTCTGGAAGAATGATTTAATTTTCACAACGAATTAATCAGACAGGGCAGCTCACTTTAGACAGTATCTCATCTCTTTAAACCTAGTTTTTAACCAATGACCTGACTCAAACTAAAAAACCAACTATAACCCGCTGGTTCATGCACAGTCAATAAGTTAAAACTATTAACACGGAGTAAAGGGCATAAGGACATAAGGGAAAACAAACCCTAATGACCCAAGTTGGAGGCGGGGAGAAAAACCTTTCAGTGTTATCTTGTACAGAATGGGGAACAGAGAGAAGAATATTTTCATTATGGCTTTAGGATGGAAGCACTTCAGATAGTCCCATGCTCGCCTCCCCCTCCCCACAAATCAAAACCCTGGTGGCAATGACGGAACCAGAAAACAACCTAGCCTCCCCGCCTACTCCACCCCCATAACCGTGCCTGGTGGCTGCAGTCTAGTTGCCCGTGCTCCCCAAGACTCCCGAGGAGGCAACTACAGCCCACTCCTGTAGATCCAATGCCCAGGCAGCCTGGGGGTAGGAGAGAGCCCTTGGAGTGGGTCGTTGGCAGCCAGGCCCAGATCTGAGTAGGGCATGTCTTCGGCCCAGAGCTACCGGGCGTTTGCAGGATCAAGGGACGACCTTGGGACCAGGATAGGGCTCCCCCTCGCACCAGAAGTCATCAGCCTGCGGGGTCTCCAGGAGCCACACCTCTCGGGGCAGGTCACAGGTCGATCCGGAGGGCTCCTTAACCCTTACAGGTTCCAGCACCCGGTAATAGTGGCAGTCTCGGCCGTCGTCTGGGTCGTAGGGCGGGGCCAGGATGTCCAGGAAGGCGGCTGGCCCGTCCACAGCGTCGATCTGGTGCAAGTTGTCCCGGTGCGGCGTAAGGACGCAGGGGCCGCTGGCCTCGGTGTACTCCGCCCGCGAGCGCAGCACGCCCAGCCGGATGGCGTCCCGCTCCCGGGGCTGCAGCGGAGGCTCGAACTGCTGCTCTGGCGGTGGGGCCCGCTGCCGTTGCCCGCAGCCTGCCTCCAACTTGTCCATGCAGCTGATACGCAGCGTGCCATAGAGCACCTTGAGCATGCCATGCATGCCTGGGTGGTCGTGCAGTGGGATGGACGTGCCGCTCTTGAGCAGGAACACGCCGAGACTGAAGCCGTCCGTCTCGTAGATGTGCATGTAGGTAACGGGTGGCAGGTTGGGGGGCAGAGGCTGCAGCGTGGCCTTGCGCGGGGCGATATTCAGGTCCTCAGCGCGCACCTGGGTCAGCAGGCTCTTCAGCTTGCTAAGGTTCTCCGGGAAGCCCTGCGGCAACGGCGCCTCGGGGCCGGGCACCGCGCCGCGGTCGGAAGCGCTGCGGCCGCCCCCGCTGCCTCGGAAGGTGAGGCACGCCTGGCGAGCGATCCGTTGGATCAGGGAGGCCATGTTGTCTCGGGGCATGCCTGGCGGTTCCTCCGAGTGCCGAGGCCGGCCTCCTCCCTTCCTCCGCCCCTTGCGGTCCCCGGTGGCCGCCAGGGCTGCGTGCAGCCCCGGGCGAGCGGAAGGCCCCGCAACTACCGGTGGGGCGCGGGACACCGCTGCCGTTAACCGCAGCGGCCACGAGCTCCGAAAGACCCGGCGCGCCCGCCTCACGCCCCCTCCGGGCGCGCACGCGCACAGCCCACAGCCGGCACTCACGACCCTGGAGCAGGTACCGGACTTGTGGACCGTGGCGGGCTTTGACTTACTCCTGACGCCCCATAGCTGCGGCCCGTACTTAGGACGGTGGCCCGGCGCTCCGAGCGCCTTGCACAGCATTCTGGGACTTGTAGTGCGAAATTCCGCACGAGCGCTTAGAGAGTGCTCTCTGTCAGCGGGAAAAGGGGAGGATTAGATTTATTGGTCATAAAGCGACCTTCATTGGACTTCCAAGGTGTTTGCGTATTTAATAAAAGAACTGAGGCGCAAGAAAAAGCCAATTAACTACAACTCCCGGCATCCCCCTGCAGAGTTGGGTCACGCACTTCCGGCAGGTGGCTTGTAGCTTGGTGGAGGCTTTTGGCCACCCCAAGGAACAGGCCGAGAAGTCCTTAACCTTTTGACGCCACTGGGGCTTGGTCAGTCGTGCAGGGTTACTTCCCTCTGGCCTCACTCCTGGGAAAGTAGTCGTTGAGTTAGCTTAAGCACCTCATGGTCTTCTTCGCAGCACTGTTCTGTCACTGGGATTATAACGGCACTTTTCGTAATTTTTTGTTTCTTAGATGAGAGGGTTGAGGCCTTCCCTGGTGGTCATAGTGACTACTCTGCACAGCTGTCGCCAGCTGTTGTTTGCATCAGACTCTGAGGACTCTGCTGTTCTGGTTACAGAACGCAGTAGTTTTTTTGCTGCGACTCGGGAGGCCATTTGTTGTCACGGATTTGTACAATACTGTTTATCAAAACCGGGTTTGCCTAAAAAGCACCAGCTTGACAGTGGGGCGGGGGAGGGGAAGGGAGGACGCTTTTTTAAAAATTCAGGTTACTAGTCACCAGAGTTTGATTCGCTAGATGATTCTGAGGCATCCTGTAAGAAACAATGAATGGTATGTGAGAATCAAGAGTTTAAAGTTCCTTTGGACTTCCAAAGATAAACATAGGCTTCTTGTTAATTTCGTATTTGGAGTGGATTAATAAATCTTTTCCAATTAAAAACGGCATGCTTTTTTTTATGACGCCGTGTAACCTATGTGATGACCACCGTGCAACCTATATAATGAACGTGTATAATGCTAGGCACTGTGTTAAGTGCATTACCTTAATCCTCGCAACAACTCTGAAGAGATAAACACCATTATTCCCAGTTTGTAGATGAGGGACTAAGTTGTTCTAGGATGGTAAGTAATCTGCAGGGCACACAGTTTAACCCAAACCAGTAGCATGAATTGGTATTAAAAGCACCAAATGTGGAGGATATTGATTTTCCAGTCCACTGGGCCACTTTTATGTCTTTAGATCCTCGATTTATTCACTTGCAGAATGCTGGGGTGAGGGTAACAGTTGTTCTGCACCCTGGTTACTCATCAGAAGCCCATGAGGAGCTTTATCAAAGTAAATATTTGGGGGTTCACACCCCAGAGATTGTGGTTCAGAACCAGTGTGAAGCCTAGAACTTTTATTTTTAAGCTGTCCCACAAATGATTCTTGATTATCAGCTCAGTTTGAGACCCACCGTTAGATCTTTAAATAGTGAATCAGTTCTTAATATTTGGTGATTTTGATAGGGTGCTTATTTGTTTTAGAAAAGGACTTTTAAGATTAATTCATTTTCAGAGGCTGCCATGCCATTTTTAATGTATTTGAATGTACTGTCAAAGTTCACCATGAAGTGAAGTCCCAGACAGTTGTTTCTAAAGTGAAGAATATTTGAGAGAAAAATCTCTCTTTATATACAAATCTGGGTTTTTATTTATTGGTTTTACTTCTACTAATATATGATTACTGGGAGGTATAGACTTCATGGAACACAGACTTTAGTGACATACTTGTACAGATGTGTTTGATTTCTGAATCTGTCACTTCTTAAAGTTGGCTGTACTTATTTAACTGAAGCTCATCTATAAAATGGAGTAATATGTGTACAACACTGGGGTACCATGTGGAACATTGTAGTTCTATAATAGTAGCTATTATTATAGTTTAAAATGGTTAAAAGCTGTAAAGACCAATGCATTTAAATAATGCATTTAAATATAAGGAGAGACTCTCCAAAAAGCCCAGAATTATCTTCTGGAAGGTAGGTGCCTTATGGTACAGGTGTCCCCTACTAGGTGAGTATTTTAGGAACTCATCTGTATCAGTGCACCAGCTGGCATTGTTGTCAGATGCTGTGTTCAGCTTCAGTGAATTTTTTTTGATGACTGTTTTAATGCTTTTGCTTGTGTCATGATGGGTGATTTTTGAACACACCTGCCCACACTGTGGTGAGTGTTCAGTTTTTGACCAAAAACTACATGACCCCAAAGCTCTACCCTCCATTCACCTAATCTCATCTCAAGTGACTTTTTGTTTATTTGTTTTCCCAGGTGAAAAAAGTCCTCAAAGGGAAACATTTTTCTGATGTGGAAGTGGTGAAACTAAAAACAGCAGAATCACTAACAGGCAGAAAAATCAAGTAGTTCAAAAAACTGTTTTGAGCAGTGGAAAAAAGTCTCCATAGGTGTATTGCATCAAATGTAGAGTACTTTGAAGGTGGCTGATGTTTAAATATGTATGAATAAATTCACAATTTTTAAATAAATAAATTCTGGCTTTTTTGGGGTCCCCCCTTGTATTCACCAAAAATTAAAATGGAATTTAACTTGTCTTGAGAATCAGTTTCAAGGTAGAAATAAAAAAGATTTTTATCGGTTAAGCCATATTACTGATAATAACATCCGTCAGGCCCTTGCTGTTCCTTGTTTTGCTAAAGAGTACAAAGTTTCCAAAGACTGCCCGTATCAGAAACACCTGGGGGTGTTGGATGAAGGTGCAGATTTCCAGATCCTATGGAAAACTACTGCATCTGAATCTTTTGCACATTAAAAGTTTTTAAGAACTGCTGGGTATCCATAGGGCATGTGATACTTTTTTAAGGTCACAGGCCAACTCCATAATTCCTTTGATGCTGCTGCACTTCACTTGTCCTTCTGCCTCACTACCAGTAGCATAGACTAGTGGGTTTCTATTGCCATTAACATCTTTCTTTTTATGGTCCTTTTTCTGTTTCCCTCAGTGTTGCAAAAAGCGGAATGAAGACCAAAAGAAATTCCAAAAAGAGAACAGACCAAAGAGAAGTGATAGTGAACAAGTGCTAGAAATACAAGGCAGAAACATGATTTGGGAAAGTTTGGGATAGGTGGAATCTATCATTTGATAAATAGTGAGCATCCCCTGGATACCATTTTAGGCTTTGGGGATTCAGCAAGGAATATCTGCCTTCCCAAGGAGTTTACCTGCAAGTGTGTGTATATTCAGAGGGTTGGGGGTTATGGGTTGTTACACAGTACAAATAAATGAGCAACACAATTTCAGACAGAGGTAAACTTATGAAAACAAAACAGGATGATAGGATGGTATGTGTGGGTGTGCGTGTAGTGTTACTTTAAATTGGGTTGTTGGGGCTGCTCCTGATATGAAGGAGTCAGCCATGGAAAAATCTGGGGTCGTAGCACTGCAAGTCCAGGAAACAGCCCAGGTGGGAAGGAGCTGGGTATAATTAGGGACCAGAACGAAGGCCTGTGGGGTTAGAGTACATACTGACTTTCAAAGTTCTGGGAGGGAGATAACATTGGGCAGGTAGGTAATGACCATATTACATGGGCCATTCTGGCTATGAATGGGGGTGATGGGGAGTTCAGAGTCATTGTAGGGAGCTGGATTTTATTATAAGTGTGGTGAGAAGCTTTTGGAGAGCTTTGGGCAGAAAGACCTGATCTCTTATACACTTTTCAGATATTGAGTGGGGCTGGGGGGAGAGTGTAACAGCAGGGAAACCCTGATTAGGGGCAGTAATCTAGAGGAAAGACAAAAGAACTAGTGTAAAGATTAGAAATCTATCTCATAGGTAGAGCTGACAAGGCTTGCTGATGAACTATTTCTTTGCCAATTTATTTCTTAAAGTATTTTTCTCTCCACTTTTCATTTTCATGAGTTGACAGCTATGTGGTGATAGGTAAGACTGACAAAGCTTAAATCTTACCTCCTGCCCACATCCAACTATTAAATTTGGGAATGGGGGAGCACACAGAAGCATGAGTAAAGCTGAGGTTTTTTCATAGTTGCTTAATTAACCAGAAATTAAGAACTGGAAGAACCCCCAGCATACATATATATGAGCTGTACTATGTACTATGTACCAGCCATGTACTATGAAAAACAGAGACATTTACTGAAGAAGGTACAAGATACAAGAAACATTGTACACAAGACAATGGCATCTTCAAAGTAGGCACCTTGGGACCTCACACAGTTCTCCCAGTCTCTATCAGCTGCCCCTTCATATATTCCTGAATCTCGTCTATGGTCTGAAATTAATGTCAAGTTGTAAGAATAAAACAAATAGTTGCAAAGGCAGAAGAGCTGGTTCTAGGCATGGCTTTGCCACTAACCAGCTGTGTCTATCGAGCAAATCACTTGACTTCACTAAACCCCTGTTTCTTCCTGGTTCAGGGAGA
>PVKM010039109.1:0-13882 GCA_004027735.1 Carollia perspicillata | reverse complement strand
AAAGAGAACTTCCCCAATCTAGCAAAGGAAATAGACTTCCAGGAGGTTCAGGAAGCTCAGAGAGTCACAAAGAAGTTGGACCCAAGAGGAACACACCAAGGCACATCATCATTACATTAGCCAAGATTAAAATAAAGGAGAGAATTCTAGAAGCAGCAAGAGATAAGGGGACAGTTACCTACAAAGGAGTTCCCATCAGACTGTCAGCTGATTTCTCAAAAGAGACCTTGAAGGCAAGAAGGGGCTGGAAAGAAGTATTCCAAGTCATGAAAGGCAAGGACCTACATCCAAGACTGCTCTATCCAGGAAAACTTTCATTTAGAATGGAAGGGTAGATAAAGTGCTTCTCAGATAAGATCAAGTTCAAGGAGTTCATCATCACCAAGTCCTTACTATGTGAAATGTTAAAGGGACTTACCTAAGAAAAAGAAGATAAAAATATGAACAGTAAAAGGACAGCAAACTCACAGTTACTAACAACCACACCTAAAACAAAAGCAGACTAAGTGGACACCTAAAACAGGAATGAAGCCACAGAAATAGAGATCACCTGGAATGTTAGCAACAGGGGAGTGGGAGGAGGATGGTGAGGAGAAGGTACAGAGAATAAGTAGCATAGGCAGTGGGGAAAAAATAGACAGGGGGAGGGCAAGAGTAGTGTGGGAAATGTAGAAGCTAAAGAACTTATGACACATGGACATGAACTAAATGGGGGGAGTGTGGGTGGGAGGGGGTTGGCAGGGTGGAGAGGAATGAAGGGGGTAAATGGGACAACTGTAATGGCATAATCAATAAAATATATTTAAAAAAAGAAAGAAAGAATAGTTTCTTCTCTGACTTGGCTATTTAAAACTCCCCATGTAACCTTGACTATACTATTTTTTAATTTTTTATTTGAAAATAATTTCTAGTTTGCCAAAAAGCTGCACCTTAGCACAAAGAATTTCCATATACCATTTACCTAGAATCACCATTTGAAAATATTTTTCTTCATTTGCTTTATCATATGTACTCTCTCTATCATAAATGTCTACATGTGTGTACACACATATGTGCATATAGTATTGTTGAACCATTAGAGTGAAAGTTGTATACGGCATGCCTCTTCATCCCAAACATTTCAATGTATATTTACAGAGAACAAGGACATTCTCTGACATAACCACAGAACAGTTACTAACCTCAGAAAACTTGACATTGATATAATACATTTACCTAATCTTCAGTGCATATTCCACTTTGAGCAACTGACTAATTATATCCTTTTTTTATGGGTACTTTTTTTCATTTGGTACAGAATCTAATCCAAGCTTATATACTTCATTAAACTTGTCATGTCTCATTAGTCTCCATTAATCTGAAAACCTTCCTCGGCCTTTAATCATTTTTCATAATTCTAATGTAGATAAACATACACACATACACAAACCTGCTTATAATGATCTGAACCTGGAATTAAATTCTGTGGTAGGCAAGTTCTAAGACATTCCTAACGATCATAGTACCCATGCCCTTGTGTGACACAAATGTATGGGCTGGACACTGCGACTTCTGTTGACAAGCAGAATATAATTGAACTGATGAGATGGCACTTCCAAGATTAGGTTATAAAAAGATTAAGTTGCCCACTTCACACCTTTGCGAATGTCCGGTTAGTTTCAACAATAGCCCAATTCTCAATATAAAGAAACTTAGATTTAGTCTCTTCGTCCTGAAATACAAAGGACTCAAATACCATATGATCTCACCTTTAACAGGAACCTAATCGACAAAGCAAATAAACAAGCAAAGTATAACCAAAGACACTGAAATAGAGAACAGGCTGACAATGACCAGAGGAGAGAGTGGAGGGAATTTTAGGGGAAAAGAGGAAAGGTTTACAGGAACAAGCATAAAGGACACATGGACAAAAACAAGGGGAGAGGGGTGAAAATGGGAGGGAGGTGGGGAAGGCTGGGTGGGGGAGCTGGGGTGGGAGTAAAAGGCAGAAAACTGTACTTGAACAACAATTAAAATTTTTTTTAATTAAAAAATAAAAATAATAATTAAAAAATGCCAATAGAATATTTTCTGAAATTTTCCAAAAGTTTTGTGTCAACTCCTCTGATCTTATTTGCAGACTCATACTAGGACTTTTTTGCCATCCTATGTAGCTCATTCTCATCTCAGCTCCTGTCTATTAAGTGGTAAATTTTTAATAAAACTGTTGTTTTCTAACAAAAGTTCGAAAGTTTATACATTTATATATGTAAAACCTATGTCAGTCCAAATAGCTCACTTATTAACTATCCCTACCTTTGCGAATGATGGTTCCATTTTGAATTAGATTTCTTCCAAATGGAAACTTCTGGTTATGAAAAAGTCACTCCTCTTTACAAGGTATTTGTCAATGGTACAAAAGGTTTTCTCAGATACCAGAATCTATCTCTTTCCCACATCTAGTCAATTCATAATTTCCACTGACATACTGTCAAAGTTCTTTTGGAACTATCTCTGTAATGATATTCTTTTTGAAATGACTCCATAATAATTCTTTTCTTTACCTTTTTGCTGGGCTCCTAAGCTAGGCTTTCACAACTGTATGTCCAGCTGTCTGCCAACAGCAGAGGAAGTTTCCTCTGTTCTTATTATTCATTATCAGTAAAGACACGTGGCTTTCCTTTATAAAAGCCAGACTTAAAACCTTAAAAGAAAACTCCATACTTCCAGATAGGCCACCGTTTGATCTGTTTATCTAGCAAACTACCTGTATGTTAAACCCTAAGAACCATCCCTGGAGTGACGTTCCCCTTCATGAAAGTGAAGGGAGGGGTTAAAGCAGTGGTTTTCAAACATTTTAGTTTCAGGGGCCCTTTATCCTTTTACAAATTACTGAGTATCTCAAAGAGCTTTGGTTTAGGGTTGTTATACCAATAAATATTTGCCATATTAGAAATTAAACTGAGAATAATTTGAGATATTTGCTGATTCATTTTAAAATAGTAATATTAAACCTATTCACATAAGTAACATACTTCTAATGATGAATATAATTTCCAATAATAAAATTTTTGGTGGGAAAAATTGTGCCAGTTAGATTCTTATCTCTGGTATGAAGCCAACTCACTATAATATGCTGTTTTGGTTGAAGTACAGAAAAGAAATTCAGCCTCACACATGATGGAATTTAAATAGGAGTATATTAATTGCCTTTTCAAATAATTCCTCTTTAAACTGTTCTGAAACTCAATAAGCAGTAGTTTCTTAAAGATTATTTGCTATGTGGACTTGAAGCCATATCTTTTAGTAAGTGTTTAATACTCTATCGATAACACACAATTCAATATACGGGTCATGTAGAATTGCATACCTGAAACCTATATAATTTTAATAACCATTTTAACCCCAATAAATTAAACTGAAAAACTTTCTTATTCTATTACTTTTAAATCTATTGGCTTCTTTTGTACTTAAATGGATCTATTACCCATGCATGCATAATTTCATAACACCATTTATTGGTCACTAGAAAACTATTAGCATGTAAGTTGTACATTATTGACACATTTCATAAATATTAAAAAACACATTTATTAGTATCCCCTTGATTCTTCTTAGAAAAATTGAACACTGAAAAGCCGTGAAGCACATAGTGGCAAGTAAAATTTTTCTTAATTTTAATTTTTGAGTGAAAGTTTGCATTTTATCATTGGCAACAAATTCTGTTCGTTGTTTTCCTTGAAGCAACAGGCTCACTTCATTCATTTTTGAGAAAATGTCTGCCAAATACCTATTTTTTATAAAACACAGTTTATTGAGCTATTACTCACATACTATACAATTCACCAATTTAAATTCTAAAATTCAGTAGTTTGCAACATATGCAAAGAAGTGAGCACCCCACTGCAATACAGTTTAGAACCTTCATCACCCCCAAAGAAACTTCACATTCAGTAACGGTCACTCCCCATTTCAGCACAGCCCTCGAATCTTACAAAGCCACCAGCCCACTTTCTGTCTCGATGGGTTTGTCTATTCTGAACATTTTGTATAAAAGGAATCGTATAATACGTGGTCTTTTGCGACTGGCTTCTTCACTTAGTTTAATGTTTTCAACACTCATCCATGGTGCAGCATGTATCCAGTACTTCATTCTATGTGGCTGAATAATATTTTATGTATGAATACACCATGTTGTATTTATTTATCCATAGTTCATGGACATTTGGCCATTCCCACTTTGGATTCTTATGAATAGTGCTGCTTTCATCATTCATGTACATATTTTTGTGTGGACATACATTTTTAATTTTCTTGGGTACACACCTAAAAAGAGAATGATCATATAGTACATTCTGTTTAAAATTTTGAAGAATTATCTATTTTCCCAGTGTTTGTGCTGTTACAGTCTCGTCCCAAAAGCAGTGTATGAGGGTTCAGTTTCTCTATTTCCTTGCCAATAGTTGTGATTACTGTCTTTTTTATTGTAGCCATTCTAGTACACGTAGTGTGGGATCCTATTGTGGCTTTGATCTGCACTTCCCTAATGGGCATTATGGGCTATTGAGATTTCTTCTTTCAAGATATGTCTAATCAGAAACTTTGCCCATTTAAAAAATTGGGATATATATCTTTTTATGGTTTACTTTTAAGAGTTCTTTGTATGTCCTGGATACTAGACACGTATAAGCTACGTGATTTACACATATTTTCTCCTGGTCTGTAAGTTGTCTTTTGATTTTGTTTTGGTACCCTTTAAAGTGAAAACATTTATAATTATAATGAAGCCCAATTTATCTTTATTTGGTCAATTTTGCTTTTGGTGTTATGTCTAACAAACTTTTTCCAAACTATGGTCACAAAGATTTTCTGCTATATTTTATTCTAAGTCTATGTCAGTGTTAGCTTTTACACTTGAGCTTATGAACCATTTAAAGCAGTTTCTTTGTGTGTGATATGAGGCAGGGTTCTAAATCCATTCTTTTGTAAGAGGATACCCAAGTCTGCCAGCACCTTCAGTTGACAAGATTCTTCTTTCTCCTGGCACACTTGTCAACAGTCAAATGACCATAACTGTGGGGATTACCTCCAGTTTCTAAGTTCATTTTTTGAGTTCTCCAACTTTGCCTTTTTTCAAAATTGTGTTTGTTCTTCAAATGCCCAGTTCTCAACAACCATGGTGGGTTTTGTTGGCTGTTATTTCAAGTAAAAAGTATGTTCTATGATGAAAGTGACTAGCTCTACTTGCAACTCGATTACACAGAGCTTTCTCATGAAACGAGTGCACTCTACCACAGAAGTGCTTCATGCTTCCTTCTCAGTTTATCATTTAAGCATGTATGCTCAAGGGTCAAGATGTAATAAAATTAACAAATTTTACTGCTTTATTAAAACTTTATTTAGGAAACTGTCTTTTTTTTTCTTTTCCTTTTTTCGGTACATGTGTGTGCCATTGAAAATCACAATGACTACCAGTGTGTTTTGTTGCCCTGCCTTGGTTCCCGCTAAGACACCAGCAATTTGGCCCACTGGTGACTTTTCACGGTTGGTGCAAATGTCAACACAGGAAAAAGTCACGTTCTTTCCACATGTATTAGGTAATACCAAATCTGGTTAAGAAAATCTGTGATGAGTGCATTTGCGCCCCCACCCATCCCAGCTAAAGGAGGGCTGCCCTTGAAATTTTTTTCTTTCTTTTTAAAAATTTTATTGTTGCTCAAGTACAGTTCTCTGCATTTCCCAACCCCCCACACTCCCCCCACTCATTTAAATGCACTTTGAATGAGTGCATTTTTCAAATGTCATTTTACTGGCTCCTTAACTTCAGTAAAAATATCAATAAAGTTTTAATTCATCTCTCATTACAGATATTTACTAAATGATATACAGTAAAAATAATTCCTGTCTTCGTTATGAATGTTTACCTCTGATATAAAATATAGTCATTACTAGTGCTATTATTACTTGGATAAGGATGCTTATTAAGTCTTATGAAATATTTCCTTGACCCATAGTAGCCTATGATCATGTAATAAAATATTTTCTATATATGTAATTTGTGGTGCTGGCATTTGAAATAGCTTAAAATATTTTAGACAAAATGTTCTTTTAGTGAAATTTACAATTTTTCTACCAGTAATTACTGAATGCCAGAATTAATTTTTCTCAGATCATTATTCCTCTAGCATACTTGACAGGCTCAGGCATTTAACTCATCCATTAAAATGCAACAATGTTTTCCACTACCAGTAATGACATGCATTATTATGCATCAGTAATTTCAATAATGAACAATGAGATACTATTTTATTGGCATTTACATTTATAGGACCATACTTTGTGGCATGCTTGTGAATAAAATGACAAAAGGACCCACATCAAATTAACCTTTGTTGCTTCTTTTTTTCTTCTTAAAGATTAAATAACTGGCTATATGATGTTACAGTTGCTACTTAATATTTTTATTATTGTGTAATTTTCATTGATAATTAGAATAAATATATGGCTAAGAAAGACAATATTTAAATTATTAAAATAAGTATGTGGTAATAATTGTGAGTAAAGATAGAATTAAAGAATTTCAAATATTTTAAACTTTAATTTAAAAACTTTGGATTATATATTCTAAAGTTTTTTTCTTTGATGTTTTGCATTTGCATTTGTTATCATTACTTTCTGTGCTAACTAAGCATTTGTTATTTTGATAAGAAGTCAATTAACTTACTAAATTATCTACTTTAAATGCTTTTTGTGTTAAATGTAAAATATTTCATGATGCTGGTATTTTAATTTTTACATTAGTGAATACTAAAATAACAATTATTTTTTAAAAATATATTTTATTGATTATGCTATTAACAGTTGTCCCATTTTCTTCTCCCCTTATTCTCCTCCACCCTGAACCCCTCCTCCCACTATCATTCTCCTGCCTTAGTTCATGTCCATGTGTCATACATATAAGTTCCTTAGATTCTCCATTTCCCATACTATTCTTAACCTTCCCCTGTCTACTTTCTACCTACCATTTATGCTTCTTATTCCCTGTACAGTTTCCCCCATTCTCCTCCCCTCTGTCTCCCTTCCCCACTGATAATCCTCCATGGGACCTCAATTTCTGTGATTCTGTTCCTGTTCCAGTTGTTTGCTTAGTTTGTTCTTGTTTTTTAGGTTCGGTTGTTGACAGTTTTGAGTTTGTTGTCATTTTACTGTTTGTATGTTTTATCTTTTTTTGTAGATAAGTCCTTTTAACACTTCATAAAATAAGGGCTTAGTAATGATGAACTCCTTTAACTTGACCTTATCTGAGAAGCACTTTATCTGCCCTTCCATTCTAAATGGGAAGCTTTGCTGGATAGAGCAGTCTTGGATGTAGGTCCTTGCCTTTCATGACTTGGAATACTTCTTTCCAGCCCCTTCTTGCCTACAAGGCATTTTTTGAGAATCAGTTGATAGTCTTATAGGAACTCCTTGTGGGTAACTGTCTCCTTTTCTCTTACTGCTCTTAAGATTACGTCCTTATGTTTAATCTTGGGTAATGTAATTATGATGTACCTTGGTGTGTATTTCCTTGGGCCCAACTTCTTTGGGACTCTCTGAGCTTCCTGGACTTCCTATTTTCTTTGCCAGATTAGGGGTATTCTCCTTCATTATATTTTCAAATAAGCTTTCTGTTTCTTGCTCTTCCTCTTCTCTTTCTGGCATCCCTATGATTCAGATTTTGGAACATTTACAGTTTTCCTGGAGGTTTCTAAGCCTCTCATTTTTTTTTTTTTAATTCTTGTTTCTTCATTCTGTTTTGGTTGAATGTTTCTTTCTTCCTTCTGGTCCAAATCATTGATTTCAGTACTAGTTTCCTTCCCTTCACTGTTGGTTCCCTGTACATTTTTCTTCATTTCACTTTTCATAGCCTTCACTTTTTCCTCTATTTTGTGACCGTGCTCAACCAATTCTGTGAGGATCCTATTACCAGGTGTTTTGAACTGTGCATCAGATAGGTTGGCTACCTCTTTGTCACTTAGTTGTATTTTTTCTGGAACTTTGATCTATTCTTTCATTTGGACCATATTTTTTTTTGTCTCGGTGTGCCTGTTACATAGTCAGGGGCAGAGCCTTAGGTATTCACCAGGGTGGGGCAACCCACATCAATGCGTTGTGATGCTATATGTGGGAGAGGGGTCCAAGAGGGAACAATCAACTTGCTCAGCTCTTGGCCAGCTTTCAGTAATTTCCTCCACTACCCACAAACAAATTGGGCCCTTCTGGTGCTGATTCCTGGGTGGGTAGGCTTGTGTACATTCTAGGGCCCTGTGGGTCTTTCCAACAAACTTTCAAGTGAGACTGGGAGTTCCTCCTGCCACCTCAAGCCCCTCAGGTTTTTTCAGTCAGAGGTTTTGAGGCTTTATTTCCCCAAGCTGGAACCCTGGGTTGTGAGGTCTGTCTTGCTCTCTAGTTGTTCCTCCCAGTTTATCCACACACAGATGTAGGACAACCTGCACCACCAGCTGCCTCACTTGCTCTGGTCCACCAGTTGCTGCTCTGCTGCAAGCCCTCTCCACCTCCACTGCCCATCTCTTCCCCTCCTACCAGTCTGGATGAATGTTTCTTCTTTAATACCTTGGTTTTTAGACTTCCATACAGTTTGATTTTCTAGCAGTTCTGGTTATATTTTGGTTTTAAATTTGTTGTTGTCCTTCTTTTGGTTGTGTGAGGAGGCAAAGTGTATCTACTTACACCTCCATCTTGGCCTGGAAGTCAATACAATTACTTTTTGATAAAAACTTAATTGTGATTTGAGGCACTAAAACAAAATAATTCAAGCTTTTCTCAGTTTTGCTTCTAAAGACTGTCTTCAGTTTTATACAATAAAGTGGTAGAATTAATACAGTACATCAGAGTTTAGATTTGATGAACAATATATTAAAATATATTGTTTACACATGCGCACTGACAGAAATACTCAGTTGAAAAATTATTAATTGTTGTGCAAATATTTTATTAGATAAGGAAGTGAGCTTTATTCAAAATTATATTTCTCCTTACCATTACAGCTTCTCATTGCAAAGACATGCCATTTCCACCCTATTTGCATGAAGCAACAGTAACATTCAGGGACTGATGAGCTTAAATCACAGATGTGGTTGCCTTGGGGAAGAAGCAGTAGCCTAGTTTCCCCAGAAAGATCATAGCCAGAATTCAAATTATTTTCAATCCAAAGCCACAACTGCCCCAATTCTAGCAGTTCAGTGATGGAATTAAAATATAGTAAAAAGGAAAGGAAGATTGAGCCTGTAAACATTTAATGTCTATATATATTTTTTTCTAAGTTAAAAAAAACCCTCTTTATGTTACTAAGGATTGGCTCTCAGGAGGCTAACATCAGCATACAACTCATTTGTACAGCACTTGCAAAATTCATTTGCATCAGTCATGAACACATGGATGTATAATGAGGGTGGGTATTTTTCAGGAAGAGAACACACATTTAATTTGACATTTTTCTTGTTGAACTCGAGGCAGCTAGCTTCCCTGGCTTTATTCCATCTTTTCATCCCACCAAACGTTCCCTCCCACTCATCAAATAATCACAGCATTCTTCTCCATAAAACATAGGCAGATGGGGTCTTGTGTCATTATTTGTAATCTGATTGAAAAGATATGTTTTTCCTTCTCCTGGCACCCATTCCACAGTTCTCTAAAATCCATATTCAGTTTCTTAAATTCACAATATTTCTTTTTCTTAGCAAAGAAATGAAATTTACCAGTAGCATTTTTGCAACTTTCTCATATCATTTCTTGCCATGCATAATCTGTGGGTGAGAGTAACACATATGAAGTGTTGGAAATTCTTTTTCTTAATTTAGTAAGAGTAGTATATTAAAAATGTACAGTACCAAATGAGTGTTATGTAATAATAATTTTATTGAAGTCAAGTCACCTAAACTTTCCCATAAATATAAATGCTTCATTAATTAAGCATGCATTTAAGAACCATTTGCATGGATTCTATATATTCATTACCATTTACTCTCAATTACCTTATAATTGGATAATTTATCATTTTTGTTTAATGATTGCTTGAGGCATCTAAAAAGTACTAAGTGTTAAGGGGTCATTCCTTAGGAGTGGTGGTTAGAATTTCTTGGTAATGGCTGTCCTACTTTCCCAGGTTGTATTTTTTTTTTTCTTACTAGTATGCCCAAAATTCTTTGTTGAGCAAGGAAGGGATAAATGATATTTCCTTAAACTGCCTAATCAGCTCTTGTATATCCACATTCTTGATTTTTTTAACCTCCAAAAAACTACATAAATATAGTATATAAAAAATAAATAGCAAACCCTACCAGTGACATAAAATATGGAAAATACAGTAATAATGAATAAAACAAGTAAGAATAAAAACAAGTTTAAACTCTGAGCTCTGGGATAACATTTTTCAAGGTGGCATTTTTCTATTCCATGAGCTCATTATAAATCTTGCCTTGTGTCTTGGGAAAAGTGAGGCTATCTTCAAAACTCATGGCAGGTTTTTAGACATAGTTAAATCATTGTATAAGAAGTATGACTGTCTGGATTTTAATCTTGACTAGAGCAAAAATTATATTCTATATTTAGTAGACATTCTAACCTAATTTAATCACAAATTATAGAAATATCTCAGTGGAAAAAGGGAAGGGAAGAGTGAAAAATATATGAGAGAACTGGTTTTCCCAACTCTTTCACTTGTCATCTTCATTCTCCATCCACCATCTTCATTTCTATCTTTCCAACACATCTACAAACATAATTTTAAAAAGAACCTTACAGGAAATAATCGATTTTCTAAAGACACGCAACAAAAAGATTGAAATTTACGAGTGTGTGATTTTCACCAGAAAACAAGTATCCCTTCATTCTCCTTCAGTAAGATAAACAAAGAGTGAGTTATATATTTTAAGTTGCTTACCACATACAGAGCACATTGTTCAGTATCAGGTCAAGTTAATTCTTGAAAGGTAAAAATCTCCTTTTTAGAGAGTTTAGATTCTAATGACAACTTGACACAAGTTATTTTGATAAATACATGATAAAAATGAGGCACAAATGTTCTATTTTTATTCAACTGATAAATTTTTTCTTTAAAAAGATTATTATCTAGTATGTTGCAGTGAAAGAATCATCATACTGGGGAATGAGGATTGGCGCTTATTTTGACTCTGTCTTGACTGAGTTGAATCTCTGGGTTTCAAATTTGTTGTCTAAGGCAAACAAAATTGATTGAACAATCCCAAATTCACAGTTATTATTCTGTATTGTTTCTTATAAAGAACACATCAATTTTAAAGACAGGTGTCGTACAGCATTCCCTGTAGTATCGTATCCCTTCAATGCTTAGAGCCCCAACACATAGGCCGTTCAATGTAACACTTAAGAACTCATGCCCTGGCTGGTGTGGCTCAGTGGATTGAGTGCTGGTCCGCAAACCAAAGGGTTGCCAATTCGATTCCCAGTCAGGGCACATGCCTGGGTTGCTGACCAGGTCCTCAGTAGGGGCCACATGAGAGGCAACCACACATTGATGTTTCTCTCCCTCTCCCTCGCTTCCCCTTTCTCTAAAAATAAATAAATAAATTACTTTATAAAAAGAACTCAGACTTTGAAGCTACACAGACCTGGTTTAAGTTGCTGTGACTGGCTTATTTGGGTGATCTTGGACAAGTAATGTGACCTCCCTGAGTCTTAGTTTCCTTATCTGTAAAATGGGAATAATAAAGAGCCTAACACACAGAGTGGTCAGGACGATTAAATAAAATAATCATTGTGAAGTCCTTATTATGGTGGCTGGAACACAGTATTTGCTTAATGAATGTTAATACTACAATTAATGCAATGCATAGAATCAAATTAATGAAATAATTAAGTTTTTATAATGAACACATGAAAATGAACAAGGTGTATAGAGTTCATTCTGCACAAGAGAGGTGAATGCTCCAGGTCAGTGGTGAAGAGGTTCAGGATGAGAGTATGAAGTAAGTAGCACATTTCAGACTTGTCAGTTTTATGCCTCAGAATCTGTTTCATAGTTGGTGTTGTAATATTTTAATACAAAAGAAAAAAATTAAAAGCTTGTTTTGGGTCAGGCTTTCATTTTATATTTCCACTGCCTTGTTCTTTTTGCCACTTGAGAGATACTTTCTACTGCTTCCAAGATTGCGGTCTTTGTGTATCTTTACTGAATTAGAATGAGCACAATGCACTTTCTATTGAGAGAGCCATCTGAGGTTCCTGGCCTGGAGCGGCACAGAGGAAGGAAAGCTGGTGTGCACGCATTCAGGGCAGTCAGAGAACAATCGAGCAGTGTGCAGAGTCCCTGCCATCACCAGCTCCCGTTAGATACTTCTTCAATGTTTGCGCGCTTGCCAATGGCAAAGATAGCAAACTTCCAATAATTAACTGGGAACAAAATTTTTGTGGGCCGCCGTAGTTCTATAAAAAATGGTGTTTAATCTGTTATTCTTTCTTTCTGAATGGCTTTGCTGGTCAAACCCTTTGTCGAGAGTCAGTGTCTTTCTTCAGTCTGTATCTGGAGTTCTGTGCAGATGGAATGACAAGGATTTACACACATGTCTGTAGGCCAGTGATTTTTCAACCTTTTTCATCTCATGGCACAAAAACTAATTACTAAAATTTTGCAGCACACACAAAATATATTTTTTCCTGATCTGACAAAAACAATATAATACTGATTCATTTTGTTGTGTTGGCTGTTGTCATTTCTTTTTTTTAATTTGACAATCTAAGGGAGAAAGGTCAGTGCCCCTGACTGAACAGTCGGCTTTGTACGTTTAAACACACTTGTGGCGCACTGGTTGAAAATCTTTGCTGCTGGTGGTAAAGTGTGAATAGTAAGATAATAGCAGCTAACATTTAATTTGGGCTGTTTCTCATATATGATCCCATATGAAGATGGTGGGTACTTTTAACTATTAACCTTCTTTTACACTTAAGATAAACTTAGGATAATAGAGTATTAGTTAACTGCTGAAATTTACTGATTAACAGTGGCATTGTTACGGTCGTTTATGATGGATCGCATACCCTTCCCGGCTCACCTCCAAATCGTTTGAGAGTATGATTTTACAATTGACTTATATATTGAAAAAGCAAGAAATATTTACTACCTTTGGCAGGGCAGAAATGTGGCAGATTTACTCCACTGTCGGCAAATTTAAGACAATACATTCAGGGGAGTGTGTACTGTTGGGTGACGTGGTCCATTTAAACAGATACTGTGAGAAGAGGGAGCAGGGCAAGACAGACAAGTGGAGACAAAGTAACCACAATAACAACTTTCTCTTACTTCAATCACCATTTTAACTTACCTGCCACAATTACAGCATTCACTAATTTGTTAGTGATACTTCTAAACTTGACCTGGAATCTGTTTCACATGATCTAGTGCTAATTCTCATCTCAGAAGGGTCTCCCAGAGCAAACAAACTTTACTTCAAAATCATGTCATAACGTTAATTACTAATGTCTTAAAAGATCAGTATCCCTAGCTTTTTGACCTATGCCTTGCACCATTGTTTTTAAATATTTACTGGGACTCTTTCAAAGTTTCCCCTACTTTTGAGTACCATTGCTTTCTACAACCTTGGCAAGAGGAGCTGTGCTTCTCTGAATTCTTTACATCTTCCTTGACTTTCACCTTCAGTGATGTGTTCAGTGCCCCAACAGAGAAACTCCAGATCACTGCTGACCCCTCCCGAGGAAACGGAGTTTCTCTGTCCACAGGAGACATGGATTTCCTCTGGTGAGCAAGAGCACCGCTGATGTTGGAAAGGCCTCGGTACTTTCTCCGCCTACACTTGACCCAACAACAGGTTGCAGGAATCAAATCACTCGGCCACCTTGGGGTGAAGTT
>PVKM010039108.1:0-13886 GCA_004027735.1 Carollia perspicillata | reverse complement strand
TGGATAGTTCTCTTAATAAATTCTCAAGTAGACCTTGCATTTTATCATTCAAGTAAGTAGCTGAAAGAATGTGACTTTTATGTGTAATTTTATAAAGCAAAATTTACAAATATCTTTTATCCAAGAACATGCCTGAGAAAACATTTCTGGAAGAGTATTATATTTTGTGTTTATGATCTACTTCCATGCACTTGTTGTTTCATACCTCTCTTTAGAATATTTCTATCAGAACATTTATTGATGTCATTTTGAAAACATCTACAAAAATATATATTTAGAATTGTATCAGCACTTGTAAAATTTTAATTCAGAATAAAAAATGAGACATTCTTCAACATTTCTTCAGTCTGCTGCAAAATGTGGCAGCGTCTCCTACTAGGGAAGAGTCCTTAGCTGTCATATGTCTAAACGTTCTTCATTGGTACCATCTCGTTTAAACACAGCAGCTATCTGTTCTCAGTAGGTATGAAACACAGATGATAATCTACACTGTATCACCCAAGGGAACTTCTAAGTTACTTGTTATGTCCTAGGTTATAAGAATTTGATTAACTGTGTTCCCTGAAAAGTTACCAGTGTTATCCACTCTTCCAAGTCATCAGTGACAACCGGGAATGTTCTATAGGAAGACTGGGCAAGACGTGTGACCGCTACTGAAGTGTGAAAATGGCACCCTAATGGCTTTTGTGTTTAATATGATCTTTCTGGTTTTGATATTTATGATTAATTTGTGTTTTCTGAATCATTTCAAAATCCTGCTCTATAAGAGTCTATTCAGATACCACCTCTTTTGGGAAGAATCCCTGAATCCTCTTCTATGCTTCTCCAATATTGTTTTTAACATCCAGATAAAATTCCACTGATAGATACTTGTTTCAAAGCACAACACAACATGGTCCACTCACCCAGAATAAAACTTAAACCCTCAACAGCACTCAAGACCCACTCAACTTGACTGCCAACTCACCTAACCTTGTACACGTTACACTCACCTTCCTGACTTCTTCCATACTGCACAATTTTGTAATCCACTTCAACTCACTGACTTGCTTGCTTTTCTTGGTAAATGAAAATACACTACTTAGTCCATGGCTTTGTTGATTGCACTTGGAATTATCTTCTTCAGTCATCACCACGTTGAGAACCCTTGCCACCTTCTCAGGGTATTTCTGAGATCTCAATTAATGAGATTGTTAATGATGACCCTACTTAAAATAGGCTCCTAAATACTATTGCCATTTTTTGTGTGTAAATTTTTATGGTTATTTTTCAAACTAGATAAATCTAATTAACCTTCTATCACCATGCAGTCTTCACACCATATTTTGGGGGGACTGGAGAGGAAGAATACTTTAAAATAAATGTTATTTTCCAAATTTGACTTTTTAAATTTTAGATGATTTTTGGTAATTCCTATAATGGCAGTCTACTTAACCAAACTGTAATATGGACTTGAGATAACTTATTTGAAATCAAGGTAATAATATAATGTTACTTTTAGAAAGAATATTAACCAATGTGAATAGGAAAAGAAACATTTTCATAGAATTATTTAGATTTTTTTTAGATATTTGATTGCATTCCTTGAATAATTTCAGCAACTAGAAGCTTCAGTTTACTTTTGTAGGTATAGACTGAAAAGAGGAAACCTGTCATTTAATCTTGGCTGTCTTCACCAGGCTTTTTGGACCAGGGCCTTTATAATCATGTGAAGCCCAAACAACTGGAGATTTGTCACCAAATTTTAGCTTTAAAAAAATAAGAGCATATGATATTTCTTATTTAATAGAGTACTTGAGATAAGTAATAAACACATATCTTGCTCATGGAGAGAGGCAAGAAGGTTAGTTAGAAGATATGCTCAGGAATATCTCTCTGAGAACCTGAGACAATATGCCTGTAGGAGGAGTGAAAACCCTCAACCCACAGCAGTCTAAGACCTCATGCCTATTTCTTCTGCTTAAAACATTGGGATATAGTAGCCTGATCACTGATGTGTGCTATAGAGACTAACAGTTTTTTAAATAATATTACTTTATACTTTATTTAAATGTTTTATAGTGCATAATAAACAGGCCAATCTTTTGGAGGATGCATATTTGTAAGACTTTATTTGACCACCATATGTATCACACAATTCATCATTTTCATCTCTTGTTTTCTTTCCTTTGAAGTCTGGAGAAATATTCTATAATTCTGCTAACAATCAATATTAATCAAATATAATACAATATAATTTGTTATTTTGAATTTGGATACAGGTTCAATTTTTATGTTTTCCAAGTATTACGTGGATATACTTGTAAAATTTTATTCACTGTTTACCTAAATTTTAAATTTAATTGTGCATCTCATATTTTTGCAATATCTGGAACCCCAAGGGAGTTTGTTAAATTTTTTCAAATCATAGAGTAAAAGTATTAATAGTTTTGAGTCAATATATATATAAGAAAAATGCAAATGAGAAGATGGAACCACAAAAAGGGAAAAATAAATCAAATGGATTGTGGATCTTTATATAACATTATAAGTTCATTTATTTTGACATTATATTTATCCATCTTAAGATGTAATATGGAGAATCTCTGTGCATCAGTTTATAAGTTAATACTTAAGAGTTTTATCTCTGTGCTTAGCAGGACTGGCTATATAATCTGCAAGCTGTAATGTAAAATGAAAATCCTAGGTTCTTTGTTCAGATCTTTTTGAGAATTTAAGGTTGACACAACAGAACGCTTACCCAAGTGTGTAGCCCTTGGGAGTTTGGGTACCTGAGTAAATGCACAGGTGATATGCCTGTGAGCTGTGCTGGCAGTGAGACAAATCTACGACATATGAGGTTGATATTACTGTAGATGTTATTGTGATTGCCATTTCACAGATGAAAAATGGGCAGTTTTGTGAGGTAAAGCAACAAGCCCACATAGAAAGAAGCTTATTCAGATTTGAATCTAAGTCAACATTTTGCAATATTGTATCCTAGGAAAAAATAAATCCAAAGTTGAAAGTGGACCTGACTTAGAGAGATATGTGTTCACATGGGATTCAAATGTCTGTGGAGATAAAGCAGGTCAAATTAATGAATAAAGCAGACTGGGAACCATAACCAATGGGTGGGAACTGTGGGAAACTGGAGCTCATGTGTCATGTGCAAACCCATTCAAATCCAGTGATACAGCAAGTTTGTTAGCTACTTTTAATCATGGATAGGTAGTAGTTTGTAATCCTCTGAGTCTTGGTTTAGATAGTTTAAATAAATATATTCATTATTTTTCTTTTTACAACAGCCCACCTTTCCTAAATAACAGTCTTCAGAATGAATTTAGGTGAAAATAAAAAGCTTTTCTTCAATTTGATGAAAAGGAATTGATAGCAGCTGCTCCAACAACAGTGTAGAAAGCATCTGGTTTGGTATACACTGACTGTACAAAGTGTTAAAGGGACTTAATTAAGAAAAAGAAGATCAAAACTATGAACATTAAAATTGCAACAATTTTGCAACTATCAACAACTGAGTCTAAAAAAAACAAGAAAAAAAAAAAACAAAACTAACTAAACAACCAGAGTCAAAACAGAATCATAGATATGGAGATGATCTGGGGGGTTATCAGCTGGGAGGGGGAAGGGAAAAATGGAGGAAAAAGGTACAGGGTCTAAGAATAATAAATGGTAGGTACCAAACAGTCATGGGGATGTTAAAAACAGTATAGGAAATGGAGAATCCAAAGAACTTATATGCATGACCCATGAACATGAACTAAGGGCGGGCGGCGATCACTGGAAGGGTGGGGGTACTGGGTGGATGGTTAAAGGGGGAAAATTGCAACAACTGTAATAGCATAATCAATAACATATATTTTTAAAGAAGTTTTCCCCTTTTGCTGGCTTTATCAAATGATTTTCATAAGGGATAACTAAGTAGGTGCTGAAAATTGCCAATTCCTTTCTTGTACTTCAAACATAAAACCCTTCTGACACCCAGAGCTAAGATCTGGAGATGCTAAACATTAAGCAAAATGGATTAATCTTCAGAAGAGGAGCTTCAGACTGTCAGTGTCCAAGGGGTTAATGACAAATAGTGCGCCATACTTGCCGTTTTCCCTATATTATCTTTCCCAGAACAGCTGCTTAATGAACTAGACATAAATTATCATACCATAAGTACAGTTTTTAATAACAAGAGCCTTGTGGAAACATTTCTTCTTGCTGAAATAATAAACTCAGAATAATGATTTTGATGAGGTTTACTCAGATGCTACATGCAAAAAACATTAAAAAATGATTGATAGCTATTGGATTTTTTATTTCGCTAAGGGTAGTAAAAATAATTTTATTATTTTAAGTGGTTTATTTCAACAGGAATTTGAGTATTCTTTTGTCAGGATCATAGGTGATCTCAATTTGGTAAATAAATATGTAAATGATTTTTTAACCTTCTTTCCCCCTTGTGTTTAACTTGTGATAATTCCTGATTGCTTTCTCAGTTTCCTCCTTTGAAATATATATATAAGGTACCTCATTATATGTATACTTGGGAAGTATACATTAATATATGTATAATTTATTTCTCAAAGGAGGGCATCTTTACATATTAAATACATATTTATTTTATTGATGTTCATAAATCATTAGTTAAAACCAAATTTATTAACTAGAAATATATTGATAAGAAATGTGTGTATTCAATTCCCATGTAATCCTGACACATAATGTCTTTTTTAAAATTGGGTGTCTTGCCCTGGCTGATGTAGCTCAGTGATTTGAGAACAGGCCTGTGAACCAAAGGGTTGCCACTTCAATTCTCAGTCGGGGCATGTGCCTTGGTTGCAGGCCAAGTCCCCAGTAGGGGGCATGCAGGAGGCAATCACACATTGATGTTTCTCTCCCTCTCTTTCTCCTTCTCTTACGCTCTCTCTAAAAATAAATAAATAAAATATTTAAAAAATAAAATAGGGTGTCTTATTAGAATTTTGGAAAATAGGTTAAACTGAATGAAATCTCTAAAATAAATAGTGCTTTTTCTTTTCTTTTTTAATTTAAGTTGTTTTATTGTTGTTCAATTACTGTTGTCCATATTTTCTCCCCACCCCTCCCCCTTCTCCCTCCAAACCCATCTTCCTCCCTTGCTTCCACCATCCCCCTTGGTTTTGTCCATGTGTCCTTTATAGTGGTTACTGAATACCCTTCTTCCCACTGTGCCCTACCCTCTCCCCTCTGGCTATTGTTAGATTGTTCTTAATTTCAATGAATAGTGATTTTTCTTTAAAAAATGTTTTACTTATATAAGAAATGGATTGAAATCCACTATATAAGTTAACCTTCCTCAAATTCAAATCTTTTCTTCAAAGTATTGTGCATTTTTACTCTATTTGCCCTAGTCATCCCAATTTTGTTATCTTTTTTCCCCTTCTGCTTTGTGGCTAAAAATATTCTCCATTATGCAGATTGGACAATATAGGAGACTCAAAATAGGGGATGGGAGGGATTCACAATCAGTTTGTTCAAGTATTTTCTTTCACTGAGAAGTCATAACTAATAATCTTTACATAGAATATCAAAAAAGAGATGTGAAAAATATTTTGTAAAGACCACAAAGTAATGAAAAATGATGAGTTTTCCCTAATGTTTTATATTGTTTTCCTTCAAGAACTTTCCCTACTTCAGAATAAATTTCATCTGAAATTCTTCAGTTGCAGGGATACCCATTTCCAAGGCTGGCATTAATATAAATTAATATGATAGGATTTGCTTTCATTGATGTCTTATCATGTAATCACCCAACTTCCATTTTTATATACAACTGGGATTATCATTTCAATGAAGTAGCAACAATTTTTACTTAGAAATACTCACTTTACTTCTCTGACACTAAAAATACTCCTTAAAATTGGGTGTATAGTTATTTAGTGATTTAAAAGATATCTTTGCATACAAACTCTTTTGTTTTTTATAAATAGATTATAGACCCATTTTGGATTGTTAGGAAATAATGGAAACTAGACAGGGGCTAAAAATCTTCCCTAACAGCTCCTTTCTTGTTACCATAAATAACCACAATGCCAAATGGTCTCCTGTGTGTCAGAGCTGATTATATTTTTTACCTAATTATAAAACAGGATCAGACTACATTTATACCTTACCTTGATCTTCCACTCACTTTATCTTTTTTGTCATTTTAGCCATAGTAATTAATTAATTTATTTTAAAACAATTTTTACTCTTGTTCAAGTACAGTTTTCTGCCATTTCCCCCACCCCTCCCCACAACTCCTGCCCTCCCCACCACCCTCCCCTGTTTCCACACACCCCTTGTTGTTGTCCATGTGTCCTTTATAATTTTTCCTGCAAACCCTTCACCCTTTTCCTCTATAATCCCTTTCCTTCTCCCCTCAGGTCACTGTCAGCTTGTTCTCAATTTCAATGTCTTTGGTTATACTTTGCTTGCTTGTTTATTTTTGTTGATTAGGTTGCTATTAAAGGTGAGATCATATGATATTTGTCTGTCACCAGCTGCCTTATTTCACTTAGCATAATGCTCTTCAGTTCCATCTACACTGTCATGAAGACTAGGAGCTCCTTCTTACTTTCTGCTCCATAGAATTCCACCATGTAAATGTTCCATAGTTTTTTGATCCATTCATTTACTGATGGGCACTTAGGTTGCTTCCAACTCTTGGCTATTGTAAATTGTGCTACTATGAACATTGGGGTGCATAGTTCTTTTGGATTGGTGTTTCAGGGTTGTTAGGATATAATCCTAGCAGTGGAATTGCTAGGTCAAAAGGCAGATCCATTGTTAGATTTTTGAGGAAATTCCATACCGTTTTCCATAGTGGTTGCACTAGTCTGCAATCCCACCAACAATGCACTAGGGTCCCATTTTCTCCACAACCTCTCCAACACTTGTTGTTTGTTGCTTTATGATGGCCATTCTCACTGGTGTGAAGTGGTATATCATTGTGGTTTCAATATACATCTCTCTGATGACTAATGATACTGAGCATCTTTTCATATGTCTCAAGACCCTCTATGTGTCCTCCTTGGAGAAGTGTCTGTTCAGGTCCTTTGCTCATTTTTTAATTGGGTTGCTGGTCTTCTTAGATGGGTTGCTCCACTTCTTAGAGTGGAGTTGTGTGAGTTATTTATATATTTTGGAGATCAAATGCTTGTTTGAGGTATCATTAGCAAATATATTTTCTCATACGTTTGGTTCTCTTTTCATTTTAATACTGTTTTCTTTAGCCATGCAGAAGCTTTTCATTTCGATGAGATCCATTTGTTTAGTCTCTCCATTATGTCCCTTGCTCTAGGGGACATATCAGTTAAAATATTGCTGCGTGAAATATCTGAGATTTTCCTGCCTGTGTTCTCCTCTAGAACTTTAATCATGACTTATATTTAAATCTTTTACCCACCTTGAATTTATTTTTATGTATGATGTAAGTTGGTGGTTGAGTTTCATTTTTGTTTGCATGTAGCTGTCCAGCTCTCCCAATACCATTTGTTGAAGAGGCTATTTTTTTACTCCATTTTATGTTGCTGCCCCTTTGTCAAATGTTAATTGCACATAGAGACTCAGGCTCATTTCTGGGCTCTTTATTGTATTCCATTGGTCTATGTGTCTGTTCTTGTGCCAATACCAGGCTATTTTTTATCACAGTGGCCTTGTAATGCAGTTTGATATCAGGTATTGTGATCCCTTCTACTTTGCCCTTCTTTCTCAAAATTGCTACAGCTATCCGGGGTCATTTATGGTTCCATGCAAGTTTTGGAAGTGTTTGTTCTATATCTGTGAAATATGCCAGTGGTACTTTAATAAGTATTAGATTGAATCTATAAATTGCTTTGGGTATTATGGACATTTTGATGATGTTAATTCTTCCGAGACATGAACACAGTTTATGTTTCCATTTGTTTATGGCTTCCTTAATTTCTTTCTTCAGTGTTGTGTAGTTTTCTGAGTATAGGTCTTTTACCTTCTTGGTTAAGTTTATTCTTAGGTATTTCATTTTTGTTGTTGCTATATGAAATTGGATTTTTTCCCTGATTTCTGCTTCTGCTGCTTCATTGTTGGTATACAAAAATGCCTTTGGTTTCTGAATATTGACTTTGTATTCTGTTGTTTTGCCAAATTCATTTAGTAGATCAAGTAGTTTTTTGTTGGACACTACAGGATTTTCTATGTACCCTATCATGTCACCTACAAACGATGACAGTTTTGTTTCCTCTTTTCCAATTTGGATGCTTTTTATTTCCCCTTCTTGTTTGATTGCTGTGGATAGGACTTCTAATACTATGTTGAATAGAAGTGGTGAAAATTGACATCCTTGTCTTGTTCCTGATCTTAGTGGGAAAGATTTTGGATTTTGCCCATTGAGTACAATGTTGGCTGTAGGTCTCTCATATATAGCCTTTATTATGTTGAGGAATGCTCCCTCTATTCCCACTTTGCTGAGTGTTTTAATCATAAATGTGTACTTTACCCTATCAAATGTTTTTCTGCATGTATTGATATGATCATGTGATTTTTGTCTTTGCTTTTGTTTATGTGGTGTATTATGTTTATTGAGTTTCTAATATTGTACTATCCTTGCATCCCTGGGATGAATCTGACTTGATCATAGTGTACAATCTTTTTAATGTATTGCTGGATGTGGTTTGCCAATATTTTGTTGAGGATTTTAGAGTCTATGTTCATCAGCGATATTGGCCTGAAGTTTTCTTTCTTTGTTGTGTCTTTATCTGGTTTTGAGGTTAAGATGTTGCTGAACTCATAAAAAGAGTTTGGGAGTCTTTTGTGTTGGGTTTTTTGGGAATAGTCTATGAAGGTTAGGGGTTACCTCTTCTTCAAATACTTTGTAGAATTCTCCTGGGAAACTGTGCTGTCTAGGGCTTTTGTGTGTTGGAAGTTTTTTGATTACTTCTTCAATTTTGTCAGGTGTTATTGGTTTGTTCATACTTTCTGCTTCTTCATTGAGTTTTCGAAGATTATACTTTTATAGAAATTTGTTCATTTCATCAAGGTTTTCAAAATTCTTGGCATATAGTTCATTGTAGTAATTTCTTACAATCCTTTGTATTTCCGTGGTATCAATTGTAATCTCTCCTCTTTCATTTCTGATTGTGTTTATTTGGGTCCAATCTTTTTTTTTTCTTGATGAGCCCGCTTAAAGGCTTGTCGATTTTGTTTATATTTTCAAAGAACCAGCTCCTGTATTTATTTATTTATTGGTGATTTGAATTGTGCTTTTAGTCTTGTATGTAATTTAATTCTTCTCTGATATTGGTTATTTCCTTCCTTTCACTTGCTCTGGGCTGTCTTTGTTGTTTTTTTCTTGAGTTCTTGTAGGTGTAGAGTTTGGTTGTTTATTTGAAATGTTTCTATATTTTTTTTAGGTAAGCTGTATCACAATGAAATTTCCTTCTCAGAACTGCCTTTGCTGTGTCTCATAAATTTTGGGTTGTTGTGAGTTTATTTTATTTTACTTCCAGAAACTTTTGGATTTCTTCCTTGATCTAATTCTTGACCCATTCATTGTTTAATAGCATGCTATTCAATCTCCATTAGTTTGAGTGTTTTTGAGCCTTTTCCATGAGTTTGGTTTCTAGTTTCAGTCTCTGGTGGTCAGAGAAAATGCTTGATATAATTTCAATTTTCTTCAATTTGTTGATGTCTGTTTTGTGTCATATGATGTGGTCTATTTTTGAAAATGGTCCATGTGCATTTGAAAAGAATGTGTATTTTGTGTTCTTTGAGATGAAAGGCTCTGTATATATCAGTTAAGTCCATTTGATCTAGGATGTTGTTCAGTGCAGCTATATCTTTGCTGATATTTTGTTTGGAAGATCTGTCCATTTTTGACAGTGGGGTGTTTAAATACCCTACTATAATTGTGTTGCTGTCAATATCTTTCTTGAAATCCTACAATATTTTTTGTATGTATTTGGGTATGCCTATGTTGGATGCATGTATAGTTACAATGTTTATGTCTTCTTGTTGGATTCTTCCCTTGAGTATTATGAAGTAACCTTCTGAGTCTCTTTTTATGGCCCCCTTTTCAAGTTTATTTTGTTTGATATGAGTACTGGTATTCTGTCTTTTTTTTCCTGTCTGCTTGCTTCAAAAAGTTGTTTCCATCCCATCACTGTCAATCTGTGTAGGTCTTTTCTCCTGTGGTGGGTCTCTTGTAGGCAGCATATGTGTGGGTCATGCTTTGTTATCCATTCAGTTATTCTATGTCTTTTGATTGGAATGTTTAATCTATTTATATTTAAGGTTATTATTGATAGATACTGATTCATTGACAGTTTTTTGTACCCATGTTCCTGCTCGCTTACTCTTTTCTTTCCCTTTCTTAAAACAGTCCCTTTAGCATCTCTTGTAGAGCTGGTTTGGTGGCTCTGTATTCTTTTAGACTTAATTTTTCTGTGAAGCTCCTTATTTGGTTTTCCATCTTCATGGAGAGCCTTTCTGGGTAAAGTAGCCTTGGTTCCAGGCCTCTGGTTCTCATTACTTGGAATATTTCTTGCCATTATCTTCTGGTTCAGAGTGTTTCCATTCATAAGTCAACTGCTAGCCTTATCAGGGCTCCATTGTATGTTACTTCTTGTTTCTCCCTTACTGCCTTTAATATTTTCTCTTTGTCTTTTAATCTTGTCATTTTACTCATGGGTTTCTTTTGATTGGGACTCTCTGTGCTTCCTGACTTTGTGTGACCTTTCTCTCATCAAATTAGGGAAATTTTCCATCATTACTTTTTCAAACAGGTTTTCCATCCTTTGCTCTTCTTCTTTTTCTGGTATCCTTATTATATGGATATTGTTCTGCTTCACGTTGTCTTGCAGCTCCCTTACCACTTCTTCATTCTTTCTGAATCTCTTTTCTTTTTCTTGGTCTTTTTGGGTGTTTTTTTTTTTTTTACCATTTCTTCCAACTCACTGATTCAATCCTCTGTTCCATCCAGACTGATTGTAATTCCTTCCCATGTGTTTTTTATTTCTGATATTTTATTGTTCATTTCTTCCTGGTTTTTGTTTATAGTTTATATTTCCTTTTTCATGCTAATGTAGTTCTCACTCAGTTCCTTATAGTTTTCTGTGAGTTCCTTGAGTATTTTATAACCATTATTTTAAATTTTATATATGATAGTTTTGTTACCTCCATTTTATTTAGCTCTATTATTGGGCAGTCTTCCATTCCTTTTGATTTCATGTTCTTTTTTTTTGTCTCCCCATTTTAGGTGACTCTTTTTGTTTGTTTCTGCACTTCCTCATGTTTCTGTTTGCTAGATGTTTTTGTAGGATGAACTTCTATGTTAGGAATTCTATGAGGTTCAATGATGTGGTCTCTTTGATGTCCTTGTCTGGTCACTGTAGGTTTTTCCTTTCTTCTGTTTGTGTGGTCTCTCTTGTTGTACTTGGGTTTTTACCTTTGTGTGGTTCATTTGTTTATAGTTTCTCTCTTTCAGTGGGTGCAATGATGTTTGGAGATCTCACCTGTTTTCATGTATGATCAGTGGTCAGGAATAAGCAAAATGAGTTAAGACAGTGGGAGAGTATTCTATGGGATTTAAAATACCAGCAAGTAGAGAAGAGATAGGAGATTCATTGGGTAAGTATAGGGTTAACTGTGATATTTCACCCAATTGGGCACTTTTTATAAAAGGTAAAAGGGGGCTAAAAACTGTTGCTGGAGGGGAGGATGATTGTGAGCTGAATCCAGAAACAGAGCACTTGTGAATGGTTAGATGATGAGATATAATGAGATTAATGGATTGAAAGTAGGTGTAGTATGAGAGAGAATAGAGTTAACCACAATAATAATAATGCTCAGGATTGAAGTAAAGTGGGCTAATATCAGGAAGGTGGCTGTGTAGTATGTACAATTGTATGGAGCAACAATTATTTACAATAGTACTGGAATAACAATAATATGACAAGAAATATATGATTTGGATAACCAGAATAGAAAGTACCCAATCAAGAGTTGTGTGTTATTGGAACACAGGTGAAATGAAAGAAAGAAAATTAAAATACAATAAAGGGAGAATAAGGTAAACCAGTCAAACAATGCAATTAAAAAGATAAATAAAATGATGAATAGTAAACAGAAAGAGGAGAAATAAAAAAATACTAATAAAATAAAAGTAGTAAAAATAATGAGAAGATAATAATACACATAAACAATAAAATTCCAGTTGTATGGGATAGCAAAGTGAAATTTGTCTCAGTTTTTCAGTTTTTGGGGGTTAGCCTTGTGCTCCCCCTTTTGATCTATCTCTGGACCCTTTGTAACTCGGTTCTTATTGCTTCACTTGGGGGAAGAAAAAAAAAAAAAGAAAAAAACAAGGAGAGAGGATCCAACAAGGAAAAAAAGAAGCCTCCTGCTGACTTTAAACTTGTTCAGTGAGTTCTGTTGGTCTTCCTAGGTACCACAGGAGGAGGGTGGCTGGGCTTCACTTTTTTTCTTCTTAATGTTTGGAGAGGATGGGGGCCAGGTGTGGGTTGCAATTTCCTGGCCTCTGCTAGCCCAGGTCCTCCATGAACTGCCAGACTCAAATCAGCCACTCAGCCTCTGGGTGCTCAGCGTGAGCCTATCTCAGGTGTGAAGCCTGAAGCAAACTGGTACTCAGAGTTCAGCTGTCAGCTCTTCAGTCTCTGGACTCTCAGTGTGAGTCAATCTTGGGCGCAGAGCCAGAGACAAGCCAGGTGCATGTGGTTCTGATCAGCTATTCAGTCTCCCAGTGCTTGCACAGCTGAAATCTCCCTCAGGGCACGACTGCTACTGCTGAGAGTTCCTTATGAAGCAGCTGCCCACCATTCTTAAGGGGTGCGTGGCTTTTCACATGGTCCAACTTTCTAGCCAGTCTGGAGACTATCCTAGTCAGGATCAACACAGCCCAACCCCCTCTCCCCCCTTCTCCAGGTGTTGCTGGGCACCTCAATTTCTCTTGTCCCAGTGTTCACCATCCCAATGGATTTGTACTGCCTCTGTTTCTTCCCCTTCATCTTTTTTCCCTCCAGTGACTTCCAGCATCTGGGTCCCTCCTGGTACTGGCAGCCTTACTGGCTCTGGCAGGGGAATGAGCTGGTAATCTAACTCTCCTCCCTGTATCCTGCTGCAGGCACTTGGCCAGGGGCTACAGCAGCCTTGGTCCCTGAGCAGATCTCAGGGACCTTACCATCCCAGTGCAATCTCCTCACCATCTGTTTTTCAATGTCCTCTGTAATTTTTTGCCTCCAAACTTCATATAAGCTGGGATTCCATTGGCTGTTCACTCTGTTCCTCAATGATCAGCCGGGTACAGAGAGAACCAGGCTGCTCCACTCCCACCTACCTCTCCACCATCTTCGCTTTCCTTCACTCATTTTAAAAAGACTTTAAGTAGCACTTATACAATCTAATTTTAATAAACAAAATAAAAATTAGCAAAAGTTATCTCTAGGTCATTTAACAGGCATACATGGTGAGCTAATTAATTGCACAATATATCATTAGTTTTGGGGATTTTGGTAAAACACGTTATGCAATTTTGGGTTGATTTATCTATTCATTTCAATAACTTATGTCCTAACAAATGAAGTGGGTGGAGGAAACATGCGAAGAACACTCTAAACTCAAGCAATTCATCAAAAGGGATTTATGTTAGGCCAATTGGCTTGAAGCAAATGATGCTTTGAGAAAATATTTTAATAAGACAAAGATTCTCTAAGGTGATGAAGAAGATACTTTTTATTTTTGTTTTATTTTCATACATTACTTGGAGTACAATGACAAAATAAAAATTACTATATGCTAATACAATCCAATAATACCTTGCAGGAGTTGGATTACAAATATCCCAGAGCCAAATTCTCCAGTGAATATTTAAAACATAAGAAAAAAAG
>PVKM010039107.1:0-13851 GCA_004027735.1 Carollia perspicillata | reverse complement strand
CGCTCCCAGCTGTTGACACATGAGTGCGTGGATAGAAAGTGATAAACTTCGTGCACCAGGCTGCGATAAGCAGGAGAGGACTTAGGGTTATCTAAATAGGGCACTGTGGAAAAATTTACAATTTTCTTTACATTGTAGAATTATGAGCAAAATGAAATGCAGAGTTTTACAGACTGTACTAAATGTTGAATACAAACAAGCTTATTTCAGTGTTCATAAATTTCTATTCCTTACACATGGTCAGTTTTCATAAATGTTCCATGTATACTTGAAAAGAATGTGCATTCTTTACTTTTTGGATTTAAGGTACTCTGTGTATCATTTAGTTCAAATTTATTAATTGTTCTGTTTAAATCTTCTGAATTCTCACTGATGTCGTGAGCCTGAGTTTTCCGTTGGTATGTGTTTCCGCTGCGAAGACAGGGGACCCACTGTGTATTTCTTGTTGTAATTCTGTTAATTTTGCCCATGTACAGAGAAGTTTCATTGTTAGGTGCATACACACTTGAGCTTATGGCCTCCTTTAGTTTATGTCCAGTTTCTGAACCTTCTAGGAGTTTATAGACTTAGAACACCAGTTTATCCCTTTGAAATGGCAGTGGAAGAGGTAATGATTAATTTCAAAGACTTTAGGTGTCTGAAAAAGCACTCTCTGCATTGGCAGGTCTGACTTGGTGCAGGTGCAGAAGGAGAAGAACAGATTTGCATCATTGAGGCCACTTCCCATCTGGAGCCAGGCAAAGGACACGCATGTCCTCCTCCATTAGAGGTTTTTGTATTGCCGGGCTTTCCAGCCTGGTGAGGCAGGAAGCCTGAGCCACCACACTAAACATCTCTCCTTCACTGTGCAGCTGCAGGCTTGCTGCTTTGACACCTGGGAGGAGAGACCTCAGGTGCTGGGGAGCCGTACATGCGCATCAGCGTACCCTCAGGTGTCTGGCTGGCTTGGGAGTCCGAGAGTCTTCTGTTCTTATTACAGAGTTGGGATCAGTGGACTGCCAGGGAGACCCAGGCTTTACTGTGAGCTTCCCCAGCGGTGAATTGTCCCTGAGAGTCGGTACACTCAAATGGCATTTCCATTGTATACGCTGAATTCACAGGCAACTTGAAGAACACGTTTGTATACAGTGAGATGCTGTGGGATCCGCAGCCTTGCCCAAACCCAAGAGGCAGCAGCTCTCACCTGTACTCGCGGAGCATTGTGCCTGTGCCTTCCTGATCACTTTCTATTCTGGTTTACATTTCCTAAAGATTATGCTTTGCTTCCCTGCTCGGTGGGGACTCCGCGAGGAACTGTTTGGGACCATGAGGTGTATTCAGTAACAGCATATGAATGTGAGAGTGGAGTGCCCATCAGCTGAGACCCCCGCCTGCGTCAGAGATGGGGCAGTCACTGGTCACTGAGGAGCCTCAGGAAGTCTTGGTGGAGAAGGTTCAATTTTAGGCTTTTATAAATGACAGGAAGGAATTACCTTGGAAAATTTGGAGTCCTCAAAAGGGAGCCCCAAAGTAAAAACTAGAAGCTGAAATGGGGGAAGAGTGCCTAAGGAGAGCCAGGTCAGGCTCTCCACAGGCAGCTGACTGCGAAGTGACCTGGGAGCCAGGAATGGCCAGAGCAAGGGAAGCGCCGGAGCACAGGGCGGTCAGGTTAGTGACCAGGAGGGGCAGCTACCGCTGCCGCCATTGCCGCCACCGCTGATGTTGCCCCCTCACGGTAAGGAGCAGAGGAAGACTGAGAATCCAGGGCTACTTATTAGGCTCTCTTGGCCATTTGGTTATTCTGTATATTCTTCCATTTATTCAGCAGTTATGGACACCCACTCTGGGCCAGACCCTAATTAGGTGCTAGAGAAACAGATAACATACGTAGTTAGGGTTGTCTAATTGTGAGCAACAGGAACTGACTGACCCTGGCTAAGTCAAGAAAAAGGAATTTCCTGGAAGGACATGGGTACCCACAGAATCAAATTAAAAGCCACACAGCTGGCCCACAGGAAGGACATGAAGGTCAGTGCCTGGAACCTAGGGGCCGGCAAGTCACCCGTCTCTTCAGCACACTGTTTTCTCTCCAGTGTCACTCGGCTTAAGAAAGAAAAGGTCTAGCCAGCCCGGCTTGTGCCCATTCTCTACATGTTGGACAGGCAAAACCCAGGTCAGTCTTACCACTTGCCAGCAATGATAGAAAAGTAGTTCCTTGAAAGAAATTTAAGGGGTTTATTTCTAAAATGAGGGGGGAAACCAGCAGATGTGGACTCCAGGCTCATGAGCAACTAGTGGCAGAAATGCATTAAGTTCTGTATGTTCAGTGATGAGCACAGATGAGGGGCACTTAGGCTAACGGCTTGGATTAGAGAAGGTGTTACTCATTCACTGTTGTTCTAACATGGCAAGCACAGTGTTAGTGAGGACGCCTGAATAGAACTGCTAGTCCCATGGAGGAGAGACACTAGTCAAATAATCTGACAAACGTGTGATTCCAAACTGAAATCTAAGGGCCGTGAGAGCAAGTAAGGACATGTTAAAGGAACGTGTAAGAGGGGGCAATCTAGACAGGAGGGACAAGGAATGCTCTTTTAAAAGAGTATGTTTTAACTACCGTCTAGTGAGCAGGAATTAACCAAATAAAGAGGTGAAGACACATTCCGGAAAAAAATCGGTTTCTCAGAAGAAGTCCTATGTTGAGACAGCTCGTGGCTTATTCCAGGAACAGAAAGAAGGCCCGAATGGCCCAAACAGGGAGACAGCACAAAATAGAAGTGGAAAGGTAGGCAGAATCCTAATCACGAAGGTACTTGCAGCACTACAGAAATACTGGATTTGGCTTTGGTGACAGCTATAATATACCTTAGGGATGAGTGGCTGTTTACCAAGTGAGCAAGGGCAGTGAGGGTTTTCAAGATGACAGGAATGCTGTCTGCAACAGCTGTCAGGCATGAAGGCTGCCTGGACAGGAGTCGCTGGAGCTTAGGCTGGGAAGGGAGGTGGAGACATTAAGAGGTAGCTGCCTTTTCTAAGTAACAATGAAAACTAGCAAAAGCAGTGACCATGGCATAGGGAGGAGGATCTGTATTTAGAAATGAGACAGGGTACACCAAAATACTCTTTCTTGGAGAACTGAATGATGATAGTATTTTGAAGCAAAACAAAACCAGAAATGGCTTGGGGACAGGGTGAAGATAAGTCCGATTTGCAGCATTTTGGGTGTTGAGGTGGCTGTGGGTCATTTAGAAGCAATGTATGGGGAAAATCAATGTGAAAGGGGTAGGAATGATGTCTTAAGAGAAGGGGAAATTATGTGCAAAGGCCTGAAGGTTGGTATAGATATTTCAAAGTCGAAGGAAATAGTTCAGTCTGGTGGGAGCACAGAGTATGGCAGGGGCAGGGTAGGGGCAAGGCAGAGGCTCAGAAAGTGAACTCGGAATGATTGCTGTAGGCCATATCGTGAAGGACCTTGTAGATCAAGAGACTGGGATTCATTCTAAGAACAGTAGAGACCATTCAAAGGCTTTAAGCAAAGTTATGACATAACCATCTTTATCCTAAAAGAAGGTAGCTCTGATTACACCATGGAGAATCGGTTAGAGAAAGACAAGACAGGAGGCAGGGAAATGTGGTAGGAGGCTGTTATGTAATCTAGGTAGGAGGTGAAGGATAGTAGAAATGGAAAGAAGTGGATTTGAAATCCATTGAGAAGATGAAATTGAAAGGACATGGTAATTAAGAAAGAAGCAAGAATCAAGGAATCCTCTCGGGTTTCAAGCTTGGGCAGCTGGACGACTAATGGTACCATTTGTAAGGTAGGGAATACTGGGGAAGAACCAGGTTCTGCGTGTGTGAGGGTAGTGAAGACGACTGTGTGGGGCAGCCTGCGTTCTGGGCGTCTGTAGGACATGGAGTGTCTGGGGTGGGCAGGGCGGGGCATACGAGTCTGGAGCTCAGGACAGAGAGCTGGGCAGGAACGAGAAACTTTGGGTGCAATGGAAAGATCATTGCATCCAGCTAAACTGAATAGTTGAACAAAGTGAAGTCTAGACTGGATAAAGAAGAAAGTCAAGAATGAAGGAGAAACAACTAAAAACAGACAAGATATATGAACAAAGTTTTTTCAGACACTGAACAATAGGTGGCACAGGACACCGATCTCTGAAAGAAGGGAAACAAGTAAAGTTAGCTCTGCAATTATCCATGCTCACGGACTGGACAGTTTCCAGACTACAGCACAGGGAAGAAGAACCCAGACAGAACCCAAGAGAGTCTTAAGAGGAAACAAGAGTTGAGAATCTAGGGGACCAAAGCAGCCAGAACTCACAGGCAGCGCACCAGAGAGGAGAGCCCTGCACACAGAGCTCTGGAGAGCTGTGGAAGGTCCCCGCGGACTCAGCTGGCCAGCGCATCTGTGTGCAGAAGCAACTGGAAGCCAGAGAAAGAACCACTGGGAAGCAACAGGCAGAATCATCCCCACCATGGCTCACACAGCCGGGAAGTGGAGGAAAACATCACAATGCATGAGGCACTGCATAGCAAACTCAGAAGGGTGTTAGTGCCTTAGTTGTGGGCAAAATTAGGTGCAAAATTAGTCCTACAGTACAGTTCACTTTTGCTTCTGACTCCAACTTTACAAAGCTTAAAAGCAAGCCTTGAAAGGATCAAACTGTTTCTAAGTAATTTAATTGCATTCCATAAATTCTTAGGGAATGCGCAAGTAACCTGCATGCAACCAGGTAAAACTCACATGGCTGACATCTATCTAATCAAGAATAACCAGGCAACTCAGAGAAAAGCATAAAAATACAACCCATAATGAGAAGAAAAACCAGTCAACAGGTCTAGAGATAACACAAATGATATAATTAGTAGGCAAAGACATTAAGTTACATTTCATATCTTCAAGAAGGTAAAAGTATGAGAACATTAAAAAAAGGTATAAAAGATATAAAAATCCTAGTGCTGAAAACATAAGTGAGATGAAAAACATACTGAATGGGTAAACAGCACGTTAGACACTGCAGAAGAAAAAGTGGTGAACTGGACGATATGTCAGTAGAAATCCAGATTGAAATTCAGAGTGAAAAATTACTGGAGAAAAATGGTCAGAGCATCAGGGAGCGGTGGGACTTCAAGCAGCTTAATACATACCGAATGAGAGCCTGTAAAAGAGAGGAAAAGACAAAACCAAAGAAATGATACCCCTCCAAAAATTCAAATTTGGTTAAACTGTAAACCCGCGGATCCAAGAAGCTCAGTGAACTGCACCACCACGAACACGCCCTCCTCACCGCCCACAGGTACTTGGCATTCGAGAGGAAAAGCAGCCTTCCCGGAGAGCTCAGGAAAAGCGAGGTCTCGCTGGGCAGAGCCAGGCTTTAGGTCTGTTGGGAGGTATTGAGGGAGGTAAGCCAGGTGCTGGGAAGAGGGGGTTCTGAAGGCATTCTGAGAAAGATTTAAAAAGGAGATTGGTCAGGGAAGAAAAGCCTCGCACTGGAATGGGGATGAGAGAGGAAAAAAGTCCACAGACCAGTTTAACTGTGGTTATACCTGGGAGATTCAGCCAGCTGTAGTTTTCCAGAGCCTTCCTCCTGTTCCCAAGAGGCCTTTGTTCGGGGCAGTGCATTCTTTCTTCTGGCAAGCACCCTTCTCATCACAGTGTTGAACAGGTGCGAGGAGCTGAAGTAAGCTGGACCGTTCCTACACTCCCCAGGGAGTTTTGCCGTTAGGAACAGAGGGATCAGAGTCCTGTTCCCATCTCAGTGGCAAAGCTGAAGACGTGCCTGCAAGTTGCGGGCTCCATGTTTCCCAGCTTAGGAAGAAAGCTGGTTGGTTGGGAGCCAGTAAAGCTAGTGGAGGGAGGCCTGATGGCATGGCAGGCACTTTCAGTCGTCCCTGAAGCCCTCTCTGCACCCTGGCCCTTCCCGCACTTTGGCTACGTGAGCCATTAAATTGCCCTATTTGTCTAAGTTAGTACAACCACTATACTGAATGCAGAAACATTGGCGCATAAGCAGACACCTTTGTTTGTCTCCCTCTGTCCCCTCAAACTGTTTTCAGTGTGGGAAGTCCAGAGAATTATTGATACCTCTGAGGTAATAAAAATTTCATGGTCACACTGAGTCACCAGGTCCAAAATTAGAGCGTCCAGCCTTATGTAATCGTGATAGGGTAGCATTTGTGTAGACTAATTTGATTTGTTTTTGTGAACATTGTGACCAAATAAACCTGATGACAGTCAGCAGATATTACTGACCATCTACTGTGCGGAGCCTCAGAACAGAAATGCCTCTAGCCCGCACGAGCTTCCAGCCTAGGACACAGTTTACCAGTTGTTACCCTCCAGCTGCATCCCGCCCATGGGCATAGTGTGTGAGCCCCTGAATCTTTAAGGTTTTCCTTGCATCTATTGCCAGTACTTACAAATTGAGAGATTTTACCATAGGAGATCCAGATTCTTGGCGTTGGAAAAACCAGAAGGCGTGGCGTTGCTTGGCCCGCGTCACTGCCTGGCAGAGTCTGCTGTCAGCTGAAGCTGCTGGAGGCCGCCCTTCAGCAGGGCGTGCAGTTTCCAGTGGGGCCGTTTCCTCCGGGCCCTGGGTCCACTGTCAGCTGCTGTTCATCACCACTGAGCCACACGGTTGCCTTTTCTTAAAGAATAAAGTGAAATATTTCTGATATTCAGGCGTCCTAATGAAAGAGAGAAAACAGATAGACCAAGAGAACCATGGAAGGGATATAATTTCTTTAGAAATACAAAGTGTTCCTACATGTTCAATATGCAGTTAGTGTGTGTGTAAAACAAAATTTTAGATGCCATTGGAAAATAAACCACAGTTATAATGTTACTACACAGAAAGTATGTGGTTGAAAAAGACATTTCAACAACTTGTTTTTAATACAGCCAAAGTAAATGGTGTGAGCTGCTGTGGGTGTTACCTTCCCCCACTTCCCTCATTTATCTGCGTTCTTCCCTGGCCCCTGACATTTGAGTTTGCAGCAGGGAGAAAACATGTTCTGGCCTCTCTGGAAGGAATCGACCAGACTCTGGATTCTTCCTACTCTCAAGGTGTCTAAGAGGGCGCAGCTCAGGTCTAAGGAGCACCGCAGGATAGTTGCCCCAAGGTTATGGCCACCTGGCGTGTTTGTCCAGTTAATGAGGTCTGCTTTTTCATGGGCTGCTACAATAGGATTGTTGAAAGAGTGTTAAACTTTGAAAGTAATGTTTTGCAAATTTTGTTTTTCACTTACTTTTTTGATTGAAACCTTTTTTTGTTTGTTTTTCTTATTGGTTTTCATAAGTTCCTGATACTATTAAGCGAAGCTTCTCACCTATTTACTTGAGTAAAAGCAAAACCAGAATTATTTTGAAGGGCTTTCACTTGCCAAAGTGTTCTCCTGGGAGGCAAGCCTGCCGTCCAGTTAGGTGTCCTAGTCAGTGTCTTCAGTTTTAAGAAGAGGAACTATTCTCTCACGACAGCTTAGCGGCTTGTGAAAGCACACAGGTCTGGCCTTAACTGAGCTCGAGAATGCCGCTGGAAGTACATGTCACTATGTGTGACTTCCTGTTCTTGCTCACTCACTGCTTACTGGAGGCTGGGTTCCTCAAAAGCTTTGTTGTCTTGCCTTTTCTGTTTGGCTGTTTGGTCTTCATATTTGGTTTTGTCCTCAGATTCAGTCAGGCCAGCAGTTATGAGGAAGCCATTCTAAACACACACACACACACACACACACAGTCATTGGTCAGAGCTATAAGAAATAACCCTATGACACGTCCTGTCACTTTTTTTTTTTTTTACAAATATCTTTGGGGACACTGAGGAAACTTCCCTCAAGTCTTAGTATCAGGAATAGCTACAATTCTCCTGGATTATTTATAGACACTGTAAACCATATCAGTGCTTTGCATTTAGTTTCAACTGTGAGGAATCTTGGGGACACATCTTTAACCCTCCTCCAGCCAGCAGAGGACCTCACGACGTCCACTTTTGGTGTTCTTTTCCTGGCTGCATTTGACTGTTTTTTCTATGCTTGTTTACCTTTTGGACCCCACATGTCTTCTTTTCAAAATCTTGTACTTCATACGGTTTTTTTAAAAAAACTGCTTCAACTTTCTTTTAGAATGAGACAAGATATAAAGAACCTAAAATACTTATTTATCATTTGGTATAAACATCTTATCAGTTTGTTTTTAGATTTTGTTTTAAATTTCCTACTCCTTATGTAATCAGATCTATACATTGTTTGTGGCTGTCATGTAGGGGATCCTTGCTCTGGATTTGGGGACCCCTTGGCTGCCACATCTTTACCCTCCAATTAATGTGGCTGATTGATCAAAAATTATGCTTAGAGCTTAGAGGAAGCAGAGATTACTTCTGACCCTCTTTTCCAGGTGTCCAGTTTTATGGTTTACTTAATTTTATTTTCAAGTACCACATTTAAGCAGGAAGGCAATTATAAAACAGCCTAGGCTTGGTTGGCCTAGATATTGTGGTAAATACCTGGCTTGAACCTAGTCCTTCACAAAACAGACGTCCAGTATGTTTTGTAACTTAAGTTTAGTCGTGGCTTACGTGTGTGGATCTATTCTTTGAGGCAGTTGACTGTCCCGATTGTCTAGGTCTGGGGAATGCAGTCTGCTAGTGTCAGCAGTGGGTTGCCTTCAGTGAAATTTTCTGCTTTCTTTTCTTTTTCAGAGTATGATCGATTGGGCTTCCTCCTGAAGCTGGACTCTAAACTGTGAGTAGAATGAGAAAATGCCTTGACTCCCTGATAGAGAGGTCTGTGAGAGCTGGCTTCCAACTTTGAAGGGTCAGCTGTCATCACCCCTGTGATTGTAGGGGGTTCCCTGCGGCCTCTGTCGTCAGTCTGTCAGCAGCCTGCAGGGGCCTGGAAAGGATGGCATTGTGGCTGCACACATAAGGCTGTAGACTTGGCTGGCACAGCAGCTCATTAGAGAAGGAGCCACTGCAAGGAGTTCGAGGGACAAGGAGGCCCCCAGAAGGGCTTCTGCTCCAGAATAGTTGATGGTCGAGTTGCAGCCAGAGGCAGTGGCCTCTCGGAGATGCTCCGCAGCTTGGCAGGCAGAGCCTTCTGTGATCAGGCCCTTGTCTTCCCCCATCACCCTCCCACAGGTAAACGTTCTGCTTTCCAGTACCTTTGCATTATGTTCATTATCTGTGCCTGAAATTTCCTTTCCTTGCTTGTCCTTTAGGAAACTCAAAGACTTCTTCCTCTTACACAAAAGTGTGTTTTCCTCTATGCTTCCTGTGAATTTTCTGCCCTTGTCACCAATTATCTCATTGTACTATAATTAACTGTGTAATGAGTATTAATTTATTAAGAGCACAGGCTCAGAGCCAAGCAAAGCTTCATTCAAATCCCAGATTGCCATTTACCCTCCTTGTGATTTGGGACAAGCTACTTAGCCACTCTGGGTCTCAGTTTCTTCTGTAATGTGAGGATAACGATATAGCTGCCCCACAGTGTTGTGGTAAGGATTTAGTTGAAATGATTACTTGGCTTTCAAGTAAATGGCATTTAATCCTTCCAGAATCCTTTCCTGTTCTTGCCTTCTCAGTCTCCCTAGCACCTCGACATTCCTGGCACGTGTTTGTTACCTGCTCAGCAACCACTGCCGCCTGGCCTCAGGATAGCTGGATGGATGACAGGAGGGTGACTAGATCAGGAAGCCTTCAGTTGAGGCTCCATCCACTCTGTGTGTCCACGCCCTGCGTAGGACCCCGCACATGGTCGATGTGCGATAAATGGCTGCAGAACTGGCTGTGGCTTTGCTCTCTTGTTAGTCATCTGTGTATACCCAGGACCCCTGTCCTGTACGAGACAGACATGAAAGGTCAGGTTGTGCCTCAGTTTCCTCTCTTGCACGAGGCCTTGACCACAGCTGCTTCTGGTGGTGATGGCTGCACCTATACACAAGACATCGAATCTGGGGCTCTTTGGCTCTCCCACTGAAGTATCTGGCATCTGGCCCCTTTTCCTGGCATCCGGCTTCCTGGCTCTGACGCCTCATACTGTGAGTTCAGGAGTTGTGATTCTCCCAGCTTTTCTGCATCGTGGAGGCAGCCACGAGGGAAGAATGGTCTGCTCTTCACACCGGGCTAGCAGAGCGATGTCAGCTATGTGTTAACATCCTGGGGAATGGGACTTGATTATGTTAGAAGGCCACAGGCTTCACTTTTAGAAAATTCTAATTTAATGCTTTGGGCAAAAAAACAAATCAAGTATAAGCTATACACAAGTGAAATGCCACCCGAATGGAAGATGGCGTATTACCGAGTTGAGTCATGCTGATGAACAAGAGATGCTCTGTAGAACATGTTAACTACAGTATTTAAACTGTCCTCAAGAGCGTAACGAGGAGGATTAGGAGGACACTCCCGCCCCGCTGTCCTGGTGGCTGGCTGGTGCTCAGGAGACTGTCGGGTAGCTTCTGTTGTGTGTCAGGCTGGCTCTGTGAACCCGTTGAGTCAGCTTGGTCTTGAGCCCAGGGAGCTGGCTTGGCCTCATTTGGTTTAACTCACAATTTAATGTACAAGATAGAATTTTTCCTTTCTTACTACAAAGGCTTTTCCAGTCCAGTGCTCTCTGTAAAAGAAAGCATAGATACGTGGGAAAGGTTTTTACGTGCTTCCAGGGAGAATTTTTCCAAATTAAGGATTCTGTTTTTGAGGGAAGTCTTTCTTTGCTGTGCTGTGTTCTATTTCTGACGTGTAGGAAAGGAGTTGAACTTGGATCAGAAAAGCTGGGTTTGAATTCTGCCCCTGCTGCTCAAAATGCAAGGACCTTGGATAATTCATTTTAGATTTTGGAATCCCAGCTTTTCCTTGGAAAAGATGTAGATAACGATACCTGCTTCTAAAGTTTTATGAAAATTAAAACAAAGGGTTCTGCAAATTATAAGTATACAAACATAAGAATTTGTTTTCATTTACTTTGATTGGATTCATTTAGCTTCTTAAGTATAAGAATTAATGTTCTGAAAATTTTTCAGCCATTTCTCTTTAAATATTGCCTCTGCCCCACTCTTTCTGCTCCTCTTCTGAAACTCTGATGAAGTGTTAGACCTTCTCGTTCTAGCCTCCAGGTCTACTGTATTTCATATTTCCATCTTTGATCCATTTCACATTAAATTGGAACTGGAACCCCAAAGGACTCAGTGTAATGATAAACTAGAACTAAGTCTGCACTGTTTCTGTTCAAAACCCTGTCTTATTACTGCGAGTTCTGTTGTTTGGTGGGGCGAGGGTGGGGGGCGTGTGGGCAGCGGTTTTTGGAGCTTAGACACATGGGCTGTGAAGTCAGACTTGAATTTTTAAAACCCAGTTCCACATCTCACTGGCTACAATCTTAAGTGAGTTACTTACCTGCTAAGCCTCAGTTTTAAAGCGGGAATAATAGTAGCCTTCCAAGGATGAAATTCAGCGTGCCCTGCACCCTTGTCAGTGTCTGGAAAACTGGGAAGGATGTAGCCCCAAAATGCTCGCCTCTTGATCCATGCCCCAGATTTCATTTTTTCACTCATTCATTTACTAAATACTTCTTGAGCACCATGTGCTTTGTAGTGGGGCTAAAACTGAACATTCTAAGCTGTATGGACAGCCCTTCTAAGTTTGATTGGAAAGGATGTCTTGTAAACTAAAATTTGAGTGACTAGAGGAGGAGTATGCAAGGACAGCGAGGGAGGGGACGAGGTAATATTTCTAGATAGCATGAGCAATGAGCAGGTTTTTGTTTTGTTTTGAAATAAGGTGTCTTGGAAGCATAAAGGGAGTACAGAGAGGACACAAGGGATCCTCAGGTGCGCGGGGTGTAGAAGAAAGAGCAGCCCCACCGCACGGAGCCGTAGAGAATATGGTGTTTTCAGGGAGACCGAGGTTTCTGTGAAAGCAGGAGGTAGGAGGAGCATTTACTGAAGAAACTGAGGATGTGAAGGAACGAAGCTTCAGAGGACACAGTGGAAAATCAGAGTGTGGTGCAGCAGGGAGAGAAGAGGGAGATTGGGCCCGGAAGAGGCAGACAGTGGCTTGAGGATGAGAACACTGACAAGCGTGTAACTGAGGGAGTGAAGGAGGCGTGAGGCCGCTCAGTTGGGGAGGGCTGGCCATAGGCTGCGTGAGCATTAATCTTGTAGTCCCTTGGGGGTGGGCACTCGGCTGCGTGTTTCCTGAGCTGATTTAACTAAATGGAGGTTTCATCTCTTTCACCTGGGTGTGGGTAGGTGCTCCATGCTCCAGGTAGTCTCTTGTCTGATGTGACAGTAGGGTGTTTGATAGTCACCATGTTGGCATTTGCAAACATGGGGACATTAGTGCTCAGTCTAACTTCACTAGAAATTGCACGTGAGATACAAAGATGTGAAAGCTGAAAGCAACAACTTTTAGTTCCAAAAGGCTTGTGAAAACCAAGCCAATTATGAAAGGACTATATACATGGGCAGTCCAAATCATACCCTAAGGCATAGTTTACTGTTTCCAGAACAGCCCCCCGAGTGCCCTGTGGCTGTAAGGGGGAAGGGTTTACTGAGTATGTGTTGTATGCCTAATGCCACACTAGGTGCTTTCTGTGTTGCTTATTCCTCACAACAGCCACTGAGGTACCTCATTCGGTCTCATGGCTGTAGTATCATTTAGATGCTGGTGACTCCCAAATGTGCAGTTCAGACCCAGTTCTCTTTCCCCACACTCCAGACCCATTTATCCAATTACCTGCTTTACTTGAATGTGTATTAGGCAACTCACACCTAACATGCCCAGAACCAAACTCCTGATTCAGACCCTCTGCCTTCCAGAATCTTCCCTACCCCAGTAAATGGCAATTTCATCCTTCTAGTTGCCTGGGTCAAAAATCTTAATATCATACCTTTGACACCAAACTAATCATCAGCCCTGTTGGCTTTGGCTTAAATATCTCCAGATCCAACCACTTGTCACTACCTCTACCATGATCCCTCTCTCCAGACAACTGTCATCTCCTACCTCATCATTGCAGCCTGACTGCTCTGCCCGCTTTCATGCTGCCTCCCCAGTGGTCTGCTGCCACAGTGCAGCCAAAGCGATCCTGTTACAATGCAGGAGAGAGCTGGTTACTCTTAGGATCAGAAGTCTCCTCCAATGGCTCCCGTTTCTCTTAGAGAAGAGCCCGAGTTTTCGCCATGCCCAGCCAAGGCCCTACATGATCTGGAGCCCTGTTTGCTTACTACGCTCGTCTTGTTCATTATTCTATACTGGGGTCCTTGGCGGAGCCTCCTATCCTCCAGGCCCGTTCCTGCCTCAGACTCTAGGCACTTGCTCTGGCCTTTGTTTGGGACACTCTTTCCCAAATATCTACAGAGATTGCTCACTCCCTCACCTGTTCAGACCTTAGCTCAAATGCCGTCTTCTTAAGTCTCCCTTGCCCTCTCACTTAGAATTATAACCTCATCCTCTATTGGCGGGCCCTGTTCCCCTTACTGTGTCGTTTGTCTCCAGAGTCCTCATCACGGTTGCATATCTGTGTTTTACTTGTTGATTATCTGTCTTCTACTAGAAGAAGGGCAGGGGGTTGTCTGTTTTGTTTACTACTATTTCCTAAAACAGTGCTGAGCACTTAGTGATTGCTTAATACATATTTGTTGAGTGAATGAACGAGTGAATGAATTGGTGGACAACTCTATAAACTAGATGGTATTTGGAGGGACTTCCGGCCAAGATGGAGGCGTAGGTGGAAGCACTGTGCCTCCTCTCACAACCAAGATTAAGGACAACAAATATTTATAAACAATAACACAACCAGAACACAGAAAATTGAAATGGGGAAGTCCTCGGACATTCAACCCAACCGGTAAGAGGGGCGGAGTCCGCAGGC
>PVKM010039106.1:0-13885 GCA_004027735.1 Carollia perspicillata | reverse complement strand
AATTATGATGTGCCTTCATGTGTTCCTCCTTGGGTTCAACTTCTTTGGGACTCTCTGAGCTTCCTGGACCTCCTGGAAGTCGATTTCCTTTGCCAGATTGGGGAAGTTCTCCTTTATTATTTGTTCAAATAACTTTTCCACTTGTTGATCTTTCTCTTCGCCTTCTGGTACCCCTTTAATTCAGATGTTGGAACATTTAAAGATGTCCTGGAGGTTCCTAAGCCTCTCCTCATTTTTCTGAATTCTTGTTTCTTCATTCTTTTCTGTTTGATTGTTTCTTTCTTCCTTCTGGTCCACTCCATTGATTTGAGTCCCAGTTTTCTTTCCATCGCTATTGGTTCCCTTTGCATTTTTCTTCATTTCACTTATCATCACCTTCATTTGTTCATCTAATTTGTGACCAAAATCAACCAGTTCTGTGAGCATCCTGATCACCAGTGTTTTGAACTGTGCATCTGATAGGTTGGCTATCTCTTGATCACTTACAAGTATTGGCTCTGGGGTTTTGAGCTGTTCTGTTTGAGTCATATTTGGTCAGGTGGCACCTGTTTCATATGTGTGGCAGAGCCTTAGGTGTTTACCAGGGTGGGGCAACCTAGTCTCTGGGTTGTGATGCTGTCTGTGGAGGCAGGGTCAGAGAGGGAACAATGGTGCCTGTTCTGTGCTCTCTCAGATTTGTGTCCCCTCTGCTGCTTCCCACAAGCAAACTGGGCCCCCCTGGCGCTCGTTCCCAGGTGGGTGGGCCTATGCACACTCCAGGACCTTGCAGTTCTCCCCAGCAACCTCTCCTATTAGGCTGGGCATCTCTCCCAGCACCTTCTCAATTGGTGTTTTTAGGGTTTATTTCCTGTTGCTGGGACCCTGGGCTGCACAGTCCATCTCACTGCCAGTTTTTGACTAGTTTATCTGCACTCGAATGTTTGACCACCAATGGCCAACTGCCCTGCCTGTTTCCTCCCCATGTCTGGGGTCTATGAATAGGGTGCCAGCACCACCTGTGCTCCTGGTCTGCCAGCCACTGCCTTTTCCTGCAGTGTTCCCTCTCCGCCGACCGCCGACTCTGCCCCTCTTACCCCTCTGGTTGAATGGTTGTTGGACTTCCACAGTTAAATTTTCTGTTTTGGTTGTGTTATTGTTTGTAAATATTTGTTGTTTTAATTTTGATTGTGCGAGGAGGCACAGTGTTTCTATCTATGCTTCCATCTTGGCCGGAAGTCACAGAATTCTTATTTGATAAATGAGTCCATTAAAATGGTTCTTGTGAAGGAATATAACTGCATTAAAAGTAATGTACAAAAGTTTGTCCAGTTCCTGGATTATGGCATAATTGTATTTTTACTGTGTGTAACAAACTACCTGGGTAATATCAGGAAAATCACTTTACCTCCCTGAGCCTTGGTTTACTCGTTTCTAGAATGGAGAGGTCTAGTGCTAATATTCTGAATTTTTACAAAATCAATGAACTATTTCACCAATGCTGTAGCAGAGGGGTACAAAGGAGCACATACACCTGGAATACCAGACTATGGGAAGCCACTAAAGGAAGATTTTGCCCATCTTAGTTTGGGAGAGACTTATAGGGAGAGAAGGAACAACAATACTGCATTGTCATTGGATACCAATTATTTTTGCTTTACATGGATTGCTAAAGAGATGAGATAGTTAAAGTTAACTTTTGTAAACTACCTCCTTTATTTTAACATTGTCAATATTTTAATATTAGGAGGAGATTCCACTTGGACATTAACTAGGCCCGCCCACTTTCTGCAATTGTTTGAGATTAGTAATACACAGAAACTGAGTTAGTTATGTTGTTTTAAGCTATAATTGAGTTCTATTTTGTTACTGATATGTACTTCCATATATATAGTTATAGATAATGTAAGGAACAAGGTAAACAATAGGTGAACAAGAATAATAAGCACATTAAGTGAACAAGAAAGGTAAGCACAGCATCACCTCCCATATGATTTTCTTTAACTTAACTCTTCTTCAGATAATGGGAAAGGAGAAATAAGTAAGGGCACATGTTAGGAGTGTGTGTGTAAGGGGGAGTCCAAGCTTTTTATTGGGTACAATGCAATGCTGCCTTTTTTCTGGACTGCTTGCTTTCACGTTTACCTCCAATTATGGTTTCCATGGTGTAGATCATTTTTAAAGGGCTCTAGTATATATTTTAGCTGAAATTTAATTTTGTACAATGTTAAATGTTATTTAATCAATTCTAAAATTTAATTCCTAAGTAACAGTCATTTCATAGCCTGTGATTTTCAGGTAATCAGTCTGTAATTTCATCAACATTCTACTGAGAGCCCACAGCACTAGGTTGGCTCTTAAAGATTCATAGTCAAGGTTAATGAGGTCTCCATCCTTAAAGAACTCACAGCTTGAGTCAAGAAGTGGGTCTTTGTCTACAGATATTTGGAAGGAAATATCACTTCCATAAAATACATAAAATAAGTACATAAAATAAGTAAACTTTTGCCCATGAACACGAGGAAACTGATTACCATTAACATCAGCATGGCATCTGCAATGTTTGTGCATGTGTGCACATGCATGTGCACACAAGGCTACTACTAGGGACTGTTGGCACTTAGGTTTACAGTGGCATAGAAAAGTGGAAAGCTAGGGAAAATGGCTTGAAATGTTGATCTTAAAACATTCTCTGTTGATAATATCTAAATAGATGAATGAATAAAAAGTGGTTTTATTTTAATGATTTTGATAAGCACCTTTATGTGATCACAAACAGCCACACAAATTAAATCAACATTAATAAATATCCTCTGGCCCTGGTTGGTATGGTTCAGTGGATTGAGTGTGGGCCTTCAAATCAAAGGGTCACTGGTTTGATTCCCAGTCAGGGCTCATGCCTGTGTTGTGGGCCAGGTCCCCAGTTGAGGGTGCATGGGAGGCAACCACACATTGATGTTTCTCTCCCTCTCTTTCTCTCTTCCTTCCCCTCTCTCTAAAAATACATAAATAAATCTTTTTTAAAAAGGACCCCCAAGGAATTCTGAAGAGGAAAAGAAATTAGTCCAGTTTATGGTGTAAACTGATATTAGAATGTCTACTTTTCAAAATTTCAAGCAAATCAAAGCAGAAAGGTAACTCCTAGCTACATCAAGTGAAAGATGGAGGAAAAATGTGATTAAGGCAGTACATCTGTGGCAATTTAATGATGATTTCAGGCTCATACCCAAATCACACTTAATAAGAAATTAGGAGCTAAGGGGAAGACTATTTCAAAGGGATTTGAACACCAAAGAAAATATCTGTGTATATAGATACAATTAATTGATGAATTTATTTTAAATCTCTTTGAACAGGATAGCACGTGTGCAATTGGGAAGACTTAAGAAGAGAAAACAAACTGCCTTAAGGCTTTTGTAAGTTTTTACTTGAGGCACTTAAAAATTATTTCTCTATCTCTTTTTTTTTGAAATCTGTCACATAGGGTAAAAACAGAAACTCAGTCAACTTCCAGTCAAGGTGGCAGTGTAGGCAGACATGGCTTGCCTCCTCACACAACCACATCAAAATTACAACTAAAGCCCTGGCTGGTGTGGCTCAGTAGATGGGGCATTGGCCTGTAAACCAAATAATCACCAGTTCAATTCCCAGTCAGGGCACATGCCTGGGTTGTGGGCTGGGTCCCCAATAGGGGTTGTGTGAGAGGCAACCATACATTGACGTTTCTCTCCCTCTTTCACCCTCCCTCCCCCTCTCTAAAAATAAATAAATAAAATATTTAAAAAATATAACTAAAATATTGAACATTCATCATTCAGGAGTCAGAATTTGAGCTAAATGGAAGTCTGACAACTACAGAATTAAAGAAACCACATCCATCCAGACTGGTAGGAGGGATGCAGATGTGAAACAGGCTGGTCACACACCCACATGGATAAAAATTTGGGAGGGATATCTCATGAGCGAGGAGTCCCAGACCGACACCAGGTCCCCAGCTTAGGGTTCCAGTGCCAGGAATATAAGTCCCCATATCTTCTAGTTGCCAAAACTGGTAGTGATTGAGTCAGTGGGAAAAAATTCTATATCCCCAAGCAGTTCCTCTTAAAGAACCCACACACAGACTCACCTACTCAGACTCAATCCCTTGAGCTCCAGCACCAGGGTAGGAGCTTGAAAGGCAACAGGGAGAAACTGAAGTGTCTGGCATCAAGGTGAGCAGAAGTCTTTGTTCCTTTGGTAAACCTTCCCCCTACAGAGCCCTCAAGCTTGTGCCACATCTGAGACTCCATCAACTTGCCAAACACTGTTTGACCCTCCTTGGAGATCCCCAGAGGCTCAGTGCCACCCAATTTACAGACCCACGCAAACTGCTTTTCTGTAAGAATGGCTGATCTTGGCTTCTAAGTCCTGTGAAACAAGCAACAGCTGACTTTCATGAGCCCTAGCAGCCACCAGATTAGATTCATAGTTTGGCTTACCCTGCACAATCTCCAAGCCCAGCACAAGTAGCAGCCATCTCAGATTGCTTTACAGCTCATGTAGGGTGGACTTGGGTAAAACATAGGTGGGGGTGGACCTTGGCCTGTACCACCTGGGACAACCTAGGGTCAGCACAACCAGGGGACAGTTACAGACCACATCCAAGCACCACAACCCTGTCCCTGCACAGCTGATACTCCAGGCTTGGAGGAGGTTGGTGGTCAGTGCTCACAGCCAGTCCTTGTAGCTGACTGGCCTGGGTAAACCCTCCCATTGATCTACCAACAGCAACCAAGGCTTAACTACAAGAGGAGAATTTACTCAGCCCACACAGAGGGTGCACCTCAAGTACCCAGCTTGGGTGATAGGGGAGGCTGTACCTCTGGACCCTACAGGACACCTACTGCATTAGGCCACACTAGCAAGACATGGAGTCAAAATAGCTCTACCTAATGCATAGAAACAAACATGGGGGGGGGGTCTGCCAAAATGAGGAGACAAAGAAACATGCCCTAAATGAAAGAACAGATCAAAACTCCAGAAAAAGAGCTAAACGAAATGCAGATAAGCAGTCTCTCAGATGCAGAGTTCAAAGCATTGTTTATAAGGATGCTCAAGGAACTCAGTGAGGACCTCGGCAGCATGAAAAAGACCCAGTCAGAAACAAAGGATACACTAATTGAAATAAAGAGCAATGTACAGGAAAACAACAGTAGAATGGTTGAAGCTGAGAATCAAATCAATGTCTTGAAACATAAAGAAGCAAAAAACAACCACGCAGAACAACTAGAAGAAAAAAGATGCCCCCCCATTAAGATAGGATAAACATCCTCTGGGATAATTTAGAGAGGTCCAACATTTGCATCATAGGGGTGCCAGAGGGAGAAGAGAAAGAGCAAGAAATTGGAACTCTATCTGAAAAAAATAGTGAAAGAAAACTTCCCTTATTTGGTGAAGGAAATAGACATGCAAGTCCAGGAAGCAGAGAGAGTCCCAATTATGATGGCTGCAAAGATGCCCACTTCAAGACACATCATAATTAAAAGGCCAAAGGTTAAAGATAAAGAAAGACTTAGAAGGAGCAAGAGAAAAGAAGTTAGCTGCCAGATGGTTGCCAGATGGAAGGGGCAGGGGGAGAATGGGTGAAGAGGTGAGGGGATTAAGAAGCACAAATAGGTAGTTACATAACAGCCATGGGGATGCGAAGTACAGTATAGGAAATGCAGTAGCCAAAGAACTTATATGCATGACCCATGGACATGAATATGGTGGATTGATTGCCTGAGGGAGTAGGGGTTGTTGGGTGGAGGGTAGCAAAGGTGAAAAATCAGGACAACTGTTATAATAAAAAAAAATTAAAAAACAAGAAGAAAACAAAACAAAACAAGAAGAAAACAAAACAAGGAGAGTCAGCTGAAAAGCCAGAGTTCTACACATTTTCAGTTACAACAAATCATTTGCTAATAGCATTTTTAACACATTGCTCTATGAATGAAAATGTTGTTCTCACAGTTTCAGAAGTTTGGCTACATTAAGTGAGGTGGGACTTTCCCTTAGGTGCACACAATATCCAATGGCCTGTGGAGAGGAGTAGTCAGGGATTCCAACAACTCTGTCATGAATGTTATGGTCTGGTCCTACATAGAGAAGTTTACAAACCCAAATATAATACAAGGAAGGCATGAGTGGCTGGTAATTTCAAAGATTTATCTTTTCCATATCCAACTAAAGTGAATGAAATGACAATTTTATGAATCAGAAATGAGATAGAGTGTTTCCCTAGTCCACTAAGGAATTAATCAAAATAATTTTCCTGGCTAAAAATCTTACTCTATAAGTGATATCAATAATAATACTGAGCTCAAGAAACTTAACATTGAGTTCTGTTTATTTAATATTAGTTCAACAAGTGATAAATACAATAAAATCAAAATTAATATTCTGATTTGGCTAGGTGCTGATAATTGGAGAAACCTTCAAGTTTTTTTAAGTCACCTTTCCCAGGAGCATGGTTATGATTATTTTAAGTCATTGCTACATTTCAAAAGAAGTAGATTGCATGCTACCTTCTCAGCCAAAATTTTCTGATAATGCATTGATACCAGTTTTTAAAGAATTCAACTGAGTATTGCCCTACTTTGGAAAATGACTTTTATATTTTACTTTATTAAGTGAAAAAGGAATGTACATTTATATCATGAATTATATTTATAGTGTCCTAGATACAGTACAATTGACAGGGAAATGTTAGAAATTAACAATGAGAATCCTCAAAGACAACTGTAGGCCACTTACAATGTCACAATGGTGAAAAGTGCATATGCTATAATTGTAGGGTATTTATGCTATCCTTTTGTTTTCTAAATGCTTGTTTGGAAATCCTAGTATGAAGAAATAGCAACTTGCATGCCCATGACCACATCAGCCGCTGTTAAATATGAGGTGAGTAGGGAGGGAGAAAGGGAATACCTACCCAGCTAGGACCAAACATCCATCCTGCCAATTAGTAGGGTGAAAATGTTGCAACAACATTGGACTCACATTCTTTCAGAAATGGCTATGTTAAAGGGGACTGTTGGTTAGTTTGTTTCTATCTGTACAAAGTTCCATGCTAAATTCATGCTGTTTCTGTAGTATTTGGGTAGCCATACATACTTATCAAAGGAAAATAATCATTAAAATAAAAGGCAGACATTTCAGTAACTAAATCCACTCCTACCCAAATATGAGCTGGCTTGATGCTTAAAATGCCTGCTCTGTTGCACAAAATGGGGTTTGATTGCACCAGATTACTCTTTCAACTGATATTCTTTTGGTTTAGGATCCCTTAGTGAATAAACTATGGTAAGGATCCATGATGACAGGTGCACTGAAGGCTACAACATTCGTAGAGTTCAAATAAAATCTAAGTCTAAATCATTTGAAAAATTAAGAAATTAATGAAAGTTCTCATTAGCAGCAGCATTCAATGATTTAACGTCCAAAAGTGAAATCAGCCAATTGGAATGACTTCTACATCACAGTTCTGTGTTGCTCGTGTCCACTGTATGATCCAAGTTATTTCATCGGTTTCATGTAGTAGGTTTAGCTTGTTTGGACAAATATCTGATAAATCTCTACTGTTCTTCAACTGTAAAAAAAGATAACAGTGCCTACCTCACATGATTATAGTATTACATAAGTTATTATACATATAGTATTGTGTCTAATAGTGCCTGGAACAAATTAAGCATGGAAAATTCATTGTCATGTCATCATCACTGCTATTAATATTATTTAACCCATTCAGAATTATTTTTTAAAGAGAATTTATTGGGATGATATTGGTTAATAAAAGTATACAGGTTTCAGGTGTACATTTTTTTTCAAAATTCTCAAGGTCTTTATTTTTTATATTTTTAATATATTTTATTGATTACGCTATTAGAGTTGTCCCATTTTCCCTCCTTTATTCTCCTCTGCCTTACGCACCACCTTCCACCTGCATTCCTCCTCTGTAGTTCATGTCCATGGGTCATACTTACAAGTTCTTTGGCTTCTCCATTCCCCATACTGTTCTTAACTTTCCCTTGTCTGTTTTGCACCTACCATTTATGCTTCTTATTCCCTGTACCTTTTCCCCCATTATCCCTATCCCCCTCCCCACTGATAACCCTGCATGTGATCTCCATTTCTGTGATTCTGTTCCTGTTCTAGTTGTTTGCTTAGTTTTAGCTTTAGTTTTTTGGTTCAGTTGTTGATAGTTATGAGTCTGCTGTCATTTTACTGTTCATAATTTTTATCTTCTTTTTCTTAGGTAAGTCCCTCTAATATTTCATATAGTAAGGGCTTGGTGATGATGAACTCCTTTAACTTGACCTTATCTGAGAGGCACTTAATCTACCCTTCCATTCTAAATGATAGCTTTGCTGGATAGAGTAATCTTGGATGTAGGTCCTTGCCTTTCAAGACTTTGAATACTTCTTTTCAGCTCCTTCTTGCCTGTAAGGTTTCTTTTGAGAAAGCAGCTGACAGTCTTATGGGGACTCCTTTGTAGGTAAAACTCTCTCCTCTTGTTGCTTTTAAGATTCTGTCCTTATCTTTAATTTTGGGTAAGTAATTATGATGTGCCTTGGTGTGTAATTCCTTGGGTCCAAATTCTTTGGCACTCTCTGGGCTTCCTGGACTTCATGGAAGCCTACTTCCTTTGCCAGATGGGGAAGTTCTCCATTATTTTTTCAAATAAGTTTTCAATTTCTTCCTCTTCCTCTTCTCCTTCTGGCACCCCTATCATTCAGATATTGGAATGCTTCAAGTTGTCCTGGAGATTCCTAAGCCTCTTCTTATTTGTTTTTTGTTTGAATTCTTGTTTCTTCATTCTGTTCTGGTTGCCTGTTTATTTCTTCCTTCTGGTCCACACCATTGATTTGAGTCCTGGTTTCCTTCCCATCTCTGTTGTACCCTGTAAATTTTTCTTTATTTCACTTTTCATAGCCTTCACTTTTTCCTCCATTTTGCAACCATACTCAACCATTTCCGTGAGCATGCTGAATACCAGTGTTTTGAACTCTGCATCTGATAGGTTGGCTATTTCTTCATTGCTTAGTTGTATTTTTTCTGTAGCTTTGATCTCTGTTCTTTCATTTGGGCCATTTTTGGGGGGTCTCACATGCCTGTTGAATTGTAAGGGGAGGAGCCTTAGGCATTCACTAGGGCAGGACAACCCACGTCATTGAGTTGTGGCGCTGTTAGTTGGGGAGGGGTCTGAGAGGGGACAATGTCGCTTGTTCAGCTCTCTGTTGACTTTTAGTCACTTTCTCTGCTATCCACAAGCAAATTGGGCCCTCCTGGTGCTGATTCCCAGGTCAGTGGGTTTCTGTACATTCTAGGACCTGGGGGTCTCTCCAAAAAACTCTTCTGTGAGGTTGGGAGTTTCTCCCAACACCTCATCCCTCACAGGTGCTTTCAGTCAGAGGTTTTGAGGCTTTATTTCCCCTAACAGGAACCCTGGGTTGCACGATCTGTCTTGCTCCCCAGTTGTTCCTCCCATTTTATCTGCATGTAAATGTTGAACTGCCCGCTCTGCCAGCCACCACCTTGCCCCCTCTGTCCTTCAGCTGCCTCCTTGCTGTGAGTTCTTTCCACACCTCCTACTGGTCTGAATGAATGTTTCTTCTTTAATTCCTTGGTTGTTGGACTTCTATACAGTTCAATTTTCTGTCCTGATTGATTTTTGTTTTTAAATTTGTTGTTGTTTTTCTTTTGGTTGTGTGAGAAGGCACAGTGTGTCTACCTATGGCTCCATCTTGGCCAGAAATCCTCCAGAATTATTTTTATAAGTGGTGCATTTGACCAAACTAATGTTACAGAGTAGAAATTGAGTTCAGGATTTAAATGACTTTATGGTTTACTTTCATGTTCTTGGAAAGCCCATAACCACCTTCAGGCGAGTGAACCTAAGAAAATCTGCTGGAGGAAGAGAGGCTACTTGGAGTATGTCTTAGGCTCTGTTTCCCAAAAGAGAGATTCTTGGATGGAGATTTTCAAGCAGGAAGTTTTTTTGAGGAGTGCTGTAGGCAACAACTGAGAGGCAGTTATTAATGTAGGATTGGTCACAGAGGAAAGTTAGGCTGCAACACAGTTGAAACAGAGGTCTTAGCTGATTCCTTGGGGATCTCTGGAGCTGAGATGGCCCTTCAATGTTGTTTCAAGTTGAGGCAAAGGGGCCAGGAATTTTAATGTCTGCATCAACCAGCCATTGGATGAGGGATGCTTTTGAGGAAGGAGCACGACTTTGGGCGAGGCAGCTTCTTTTGGCAATTATTGGGGTAAGTTGTCCACTGGCAACAAACACTTCTAGACACTGTGGCTAAAATGTCTTGGTCCTGAAAAGGAGGATCCGGATTGCATGCCATAATATTAACTACAAAAGTAAAACTAGATTTTCCATTCAATAGCTTCCCAAGTGCCAGATATGTGAGGCCATCCTGTACTATCCAGTTACCACTGGCTGACCACAGACACATCATTGAGGCCAACATAGATAAATCAAACCAAGCCAGACTAGAAAAATATCGTAGGAGACTAACAGAATCTTGAGAGATAAGAGATAGTTGCTTATTTAAGCCATTATGTTTTGAGGCAGTTTATTATGTAGTGATAGATAACTGATACAGACTATTACACTATGACCATATTCATCAAAGGCCATGAGTATAAGAGAAAGGTGATTGTAGTTATAGTGTAGTAACAATTTTTTTCAGACAGCCATTGCCAAGAGCATTAATATCAACATATATTTGAGATTAAATCAGCAACACAGATCATACTGATGTAAGGTAAGCTGTGAGAATGCAGTACAATTCCTATGCCAAGAGGATATCAATTGCCAAGCACATGAGGTGGGCACACAAGCCTCTTGGGAGCAAACTAGTGTACACTTCTGGGTGTCAGATGAAGCATTTATGTCATCTGACAGCATAACTACAGAGTTGCTTTCTTAAGGTATTCTTTGAAAAACTTGGAATTTATAAGAGGGAACAAATGTCATTGTAATTAGATATTGGCATTATACCAATTTACTTGGAAGCTAGAAATATCTATTTTTTCTCTAAGGAAAAGAAAGTTGAATCAGTGAAAAAAAGAACTTTTAAATATTTATTTGTTGAACAAATAAACTAAAAACTAAGAATAACCTACATTCCCACCATTCTAACAAATTAAGTATTTTTATTATCTCACATTTCTCTTTAATCCCTGTCCATATTTATATTATGATTAAATATAGGGTAGATATAATTTTGTATTAGATTAGGATGTTTTAAAGAAAATAATCAGAACTTGATTTTTTTTACATAATGCCTGAAATCTTTGCTAATCAAATGAGATTAGGAGCTCTAGATAGATGGAAGGGTTTCAGGACTTCCTTGCTGTCAAAGAGTGGTTATACTTAAGAAACCTTTTTTTTTCTTTTTCTTGTTTTTTAATATATTGTTGCCTTTAAAATATTGTAAATTACAGTTTACTTTCAATATTATTTTGTATTGGTTTCAGTTGTACAGCACAGTGGTTAGAAAATCACATACTTTACAAAGTATTTCCATATAGTTATCACATTGTTGACATGTTCCCTATGCTGTACTTTACATCCTTGTGACTATTTTGTAACTACCAATTTGTACTTCTTAATCCCTTCACCTCTTTCATCCAGTCCCCCAACCCTACTTCCCCTCTGATAAACAACAGTCTATGGATCTATTTAAATTTTGTTTATTTGTTTTGTTCCTTAGATTTCACATATGAATGAAATCATATGGCACTTGTCTTTCTCTGACTCATTTCACTGAACATAATAACCTCTAGGTTCATCCATGCTGTCACAAATAGTTACATTTCATTCTATTTTATGGACAGGTAAATAGACATTTGAATCACTGGGTCATAAGGCAGTTCCATTTTTAATTTTTTGAGGAATCTTTATACTGTTTTCCACAGTGGCTGCATCAATATGCATTCCCACTGACAGTGCATGAGGGTTCCTTTTTCTCCACCTCCTCACCAGCACTTGTTGTCTTTTGATTTATTGAAGGTAGTCATTCTGACAGGTGTGAGATGTCATCTCATTGTGGTTTTAATTTGCATTTCTCTGATGATCAGTGATGTTGAGCATGTTTACATATGTCTATTTGCCATCTGTATGTTTTCTTTGGAGACCTGTTTTAAAGACCCTTTCTGAAAGACCTACAAAATGATGCATTCTAGAAAGAAGGAAGTCAAGCATACGAGGAGTGGGATGCAAAAGTTGAAAAAAGGAAAGGGGGGACTGTGAACAAAGGTGAAAAAAGCTCTGAGTATATAAACCAGGATTTAGAAAACTATGTCCTGTGGGACAAATGCAGTCCACTGCCCATTTTTGTACATATAGTTTTACTGAACACAGAGACTCTCATTTATTTACCTATGATCTGTGGCCACTTTCAGGCTACATTAGTAGAATTAAGCAGTTGTGATAGAGAACATATGGCCTGCAAAGCCAAAAATATGTACTATCCCATTTTTACAGAACAACTTTGCTAATGTCATATTAACGGCCCATCACACTAATGACTAATTTTGGTGCATTCATATTAATGACTAATTTGGAGGTGATACCAAAAATAAGGTGGGATTGATACTAGAAAAGAAAATAGTAGATGGGGGGCTGGTTGGAATTATTTCCAAAATACTTATATTGCTTGGAAAGAGTTAGAGATATTGTCAGGTATGTATGTTAAACATTTATATGATTTTAAAGATACTATAGTACAGTAGGTTTAGATTTCATATTGAAAGCTTAATTTAATTTCAAGTTACCCTTCACATTGATAATGTAATAATATTTCTTCCATACTGTTAGCAACCTTCAGGATTCACTTAGATGGCAGGTTAAGCCAGTAGACTGGCAAGCTCTTCCTCTGCAAGTGGCATGATTGTTCTCTAGTAAGTTGCATGTAATTATAAGTGACAAAACTTTATGTGGGGAAAAATAGCCTCCACAAGAAACTCAACTATTGGTGATGCATGTAAAATAATTTAAAAAATGATTCTTAGCCGTAAAAGAGAAATTTCTGGGGGGAGATTATTTGTGAATTTTAGAACTTGAAAAGAATATGTCCTGTGTAAATGCAAACAATTTATTAGTTGCAAAAACTTCTGTACCTAACCAATTCATCTCCCAATTTTACAGAAGTGTACTCAAGCAACAATTTTGTTTGCAGAGTTTGAACATTGTTATGTTCAAACATATGTTGAATCAATGTTTGAACATTGTTATGTTTATAGAAAATTATAGTTGTTATATTTAAATCATTTAGCATTAGGTACATAAAAACTAGCTTGACCAAATCTTACACTTTTAACCAGTAATTTTGATATTGTACAAACAATCTAATGTCATAAATTGGAATTTAATCCAAGGAAAATATTTGAGACAGCTTAGCATAATTTAATTTAGAGCAGTCATAATTGCATTGTGAGTCATTTTTGAATGTCAGCTCTTACATTAGTTTTTACATACAACACGTCTCAGTAAAATCAATTGTTTAACCTTCATCTAACTGGCAGTTATGAATCTATATAAGTACATTATTCATTATTCTGTCCATAACCTTTTCTATTTGTCTTTTTTTACCTTAAGCCAGTAATATGTCTTTCCGAAGGTTGAAGATTCCAATTTTTTTCATTTTTTGTTATCTGATGCAAACATCTTTTTTTTTCTCTTTTCTTTTTTTTATTGATTATGCCATTACAGTTCTCCCATTTCCCCCTTCATTCCCCTCCACCCTGCACACCCCCTCCCACCCACACTCCCCCTCTTTAGTTCATGTCCATGTATCGTAAGTTCTTTAGCTTCTATATTTCCCACACTACTCTTGCCCTCTCCTTGTCTATTTTCTCCCCACTGTCTATGCTA
>PVKM010039105.1:0-13881 GCA_004027735.1 Carollia perspicillata | reverse complement strand
TGACACCGGCCTGGGCTTTGCTGGCCAGCCTCTCCTCCCCCGAGCGGACGAGGATGAGGTGGCGGGATGGCGATCTTCCAGGCCATGGCATCTGCGCGGGGGAAGGCTTATCCAACCAGAACATCTGACAACAGAGTGGGCTGGCAGCTTGGGCGAGAATCAGCAACCGGCCAGTCCTTCTGGAGAGTTCTTCTGCTGACATGGAGAGGAGAGGAAGAGCCAGACTTCAGGAAACACAGGGACCAAGCCAAGCTTGGAAGGGGTGACAGTCCCCTGGGAGTGCTGGGACAAATGCCACATGCTCAGTAGCTTCTTCCAGAAATGTGTCCCTGAAGCAGCTGCTTGGGGGTGTGCATCTCCGTGGGCCTGGGGCTGGGGTCACAGAGCACGGCAGACGGGGGCGTGGAGGGAACAGACATTTACTTGTCACGGTTCCCGAGGCTGGGGTCCCGGTCAGGGCGCCAGCACAGCTGGGTTCCAGCGAGGACCCTTTCTGGGGAGCAGGTGGCCAAGCTCTCATTCCGCCCTCCTGTGGCAGAGGGCAGTCGGGGAGCAAGCTCTCTCGTGGTCCTTACAAGGACGTGAGAGCCCTCCCCCCGCAGCCCGTGGCCTCCTTTAACTCTGCTCACTTCCCGAAGGCCCTGCCTCCTGACCCCATCACGCTGGGCCATAGGCTGTCATCATACCGGACTGAGGGGACCCAGACTCGGGGTCCCTGACGGCGCACTTCAGAAGGCTCTGTTCTGTGCCCTCCTCCCCGCGCCCCATGGGGGCCAGTGGCCCTCAGCGCTCCTTGGCTGATGGAGACCTCACTCCTGTCTCCGTCTCTGTCTTCACCTGCTGTTCTCTCGTGACTTGATATAACTTGGTCACATCTCCATAGACCATGTGTCCACACGGACACACACACAGGGGCCAGGGGTTAGGACCCGAACATGACTTTCCTGGGACACCACTCATCCTGCACTAGGGGTGGATGTGGACGTCGGCATGGATGTCAGAGGGCCCTGGGCCAGTGGTTGAAGCAGTGGAGAGGAAGCTGGCCTGGGTCCAGGTGCCCCAGGTGAGCCCCAGGCGAGCCCCAGGTGAGCCGTGGACCTGCGCTTCTCATACCTCATTGGGTGCACAGGCTGAGTCGGGGTTGGGGGGCTTGGGAGCAGTCTGGGGTTCAAGGAGGAGTTACATCAAGAAAGCATGAGGTGGGGGAAACTCCAGGTAGAGGCAGCAGCTGGGGGTGTTTGTTGATTTCAGGAATGACAGGAAGATCTGTGGTTGAGGCTGGGTAGCGGGCAGTGGCCACGCCAGGACTGGGGAGAGAGTGGAAAGGCGGGTCTGGGCGTAGAGGGCAGAGCCTGCGGGCCTGCCCAGGGTCGGTGGAAGCCACTGGAGAGAGCTTGGTCAGGTCCAAGTTGGCTTTGCCAGGGTCGTTTGGGCTGCCGTCTGCAGGATAGATGGGGAGGTTGAGGGGGAGCTGTGGGGTGAGAGGCTCTCGTTGGAATCCAGGTGAGGGACCACGGCGCAGGGGCTGGAGCCAGGGTCCCCAGCACAGCACCGTTGGCATTTGGGCGGACGGTGTGCAGCTGTGGGTGCTGCCGACGGTGCTCAGCATGGTCCCTGGCCTCTTCACACGAGCTGTACTCCGTAGTGCAGCGACCGGAAATGTCTCAACACGGCCAGGTGTTCCTGGGGTGGTCTGGGGGGCATCATCCACCTGGCTGAGGACCAGAGGCTGGCTGTGCTGTCAGTGACGGGTTTTGGGAAGACAGAGACTTGCTGGTGTGACCCACAGGCTGTGGATGTGGGTCTGATGTGGGAGGGGAAGAAGGGGAAGGAAGGGGTCACCACCACCTCACGGTCTTCGGCTGAAGCACCTGTGTGATGGAGACACCCTTAGAAATCGGCGAAGATGGTTGAAAGCATAGATGCAGAGGGTGGGTGTCTCCTGAGACAGGGACTCCTGTTAGAACCTCCACCTCATGGCTGCCGAGGGAAACCTGCCCCCGTGCAGCTGGTGTGTCCTTCCTGAGTGCTTGTCGCCCATGCTGGGCGTCCTCTCCACGTGTATCCACCTGCCATTTCTAACCACACGACCATCTCTTAGGGCCTGTTGTCATTTTCTTACGACCTTTGGACCACGCCCAGTTTCTCTCCCTTGTCCGGAGTTTCTGTAGCGCTGCCACGGGCTGGTGGCTGCTGGTGGGAGGCATGGTGATGTAACGCGGTGGAAGCTTCTCCAGAGTTTGGAGAGAACTGGCCAGCGGCTTCTGTCCAGATGGTAGTGGAGCCTGACAGAACCCTAATCCCTCGCGTCTGCGCCGCCCTCTCAGACCTCAGAGCCTTTAATGCTGGGTAATCTCCTGTGACCCCCCCCACACACGGCTGCGGTGTTTGTTAAAAGTAATAATGAGAAAGCTTTCTAAAGGCACGGGCAGAAAACATTATCACGTAAAGCCTGTGTTTTAGTGGTGGAGTCGTTGATGGCGACATTTATGCCCACATCCAGCAGCTTTTCTCTGGGACCTTCAGATTGCAGCTGCCCCGTGGAGCCCTTTCCAGGAGAGTTCTAGGAACAATGAGGGGCTTCCAAGGGTCTCCAGCAGCTTGACCGGCCAGCCAGGGCCTTCTCGGGTGAACAGGGCGCAGCCAAGTGAGACCCGCGAAAGCTCACGTGCACCCCCTTGTGGAAGGGCATTTATGCACACACCTGCTGTAGCCTGTCAAGGGTTCTTTTCATGTTTTGAGTTTTCCTGGATCCAGGCCGCTTGAGGACAAGTTGCATAAACCTCAAGTAGCATCTGAATAAATGGGAAGATACTTTCATTTTACGGATGAGGAAGCTCAGTGCTGTCAAGAGGTCAGTTCTTTCCATCCCGATCTGTGCATTCAGTGTGTTCTCCATCGAAGTGCCGGTGCATTACCTGGGGAACACGGACAAGCGTGTTCTGAGGCCGGAGACGTGGCAGACACAGCACGGCACTGAAGGAGCTCAGAGCCAGGGCATGGCCACTGCTGGGCATCCGGTCTTACTGTGACACTATGGTCGTCAAGTCACCGAAACCCAATGCACGTTAGCATCACAGAGAAGGTGAGGGGTGGGTGTGCCTGGAGGGGAGTTCAGCCTGAGGGAGGCTTGATGCATCCGGCCCAGGGGCGGAAGCACAGCCTCACACTGGGCTCCGTTTCTTCTTTCTGTGTGAGGGGAGGGAGGCCGCCGTGGTTGGAGGCTCACCATTTCCTCACTGTGTGTAGTCCTGGAGGACGAGGGGGGACTGTCTCAGTCCTCACCAAGAAAGCTGCTGGACCTTCTTGGGCAGGAGTCACACTCTCTCCAAGGAGAAGACTCGAGGAAGTTGGAAAGAACAGGAGAGGCTTTCTCCTGCTGTGCGCATGGAGGGGCTGGTGTGGCCTGTGTTCAGGGAGCCCGAGCACATCTGTGACCTTGTGTGGTGACCTTGTGTGATGGGTACCTCCGCTGTTCCCCGGCCCCAACTGCCAGGTGGATGGAAAGGGCAGCTAAAGCCTTCATTTGGGGTTGATGTTCGGGCTGGCACACCAGGCACCCCACGCTGAGGCCTGAGAGGAGCCCAGCCTTCCGTAGGCCCAGGAAGGGTGTCCTTGCAGACCGAGGCAGGAGGAGTGAGTGAGCCACAGGCGAGGTTCGTCTGCGAGCTTCAGAAATCGTCGGCACCGCGATGTCGTGTGATTACAGAATTCCTCTGAAACCAGCCTGCAGACCTTTAGGGCGGATGAATTGTTTCTGTGCATGGATCTGCATTTCAAAAGCACTCCAACCGTTAGTGCTGGGCAGTCGGGGCTTTGGGCAGCGGAAAGTCCTAGCAGAGGGTTTTCAGGGACGGGCCCAGGGGCAGGGGTGCCCTGGGCGGGAGGCGCGGCCGCTGCTGGCCCCACGGCATCCATGAGATGTGCTGCTGGTGCGCCGCGCTGGCTCCGTGTGGAACGCCGAGCCAGGCGGCATAATTCCGATGGATGTGACACTTTTACAATTCAAGTAGAATTATTTTTCTCCCCTGAGAAATCCTACACATTCAGCATGGTGCATGAATTTGGGAAGGAATAAAGGGCAAAGAAAAAGGCTGTAAAAGGCACATCTTATTAAAACCCAGCCGGTGCCAGCCCTGCCTGTGCAGCCTGTAGCGCGGTGACTGAGGCTTGGGGCCGCTGTCTTTCCTTTTGCGCGTACATTGTCTTCTCTCCAGCTTCAGTGGCTTAGGAGGAACAGCAGTCCCAGCGTCTGGTTCGGTCGAACGCGGGAAAAGAGCACGTCGTTTCTGGAAATGGCATTTTCCTAGGGTTCCAGGACATTGCGACGCGACACATTTTGTGGGGCCACCATTCCAGATTGAATGCAAAGGCACCACGTCTGAGGAACCAGGTGCCTGTCAAGTCTCCCACTGTTTTTCTTCTAAATGACTCATTTTCTATTAAAATGGGGAACATGCTATTCCTACGGCTGTTGGTCAGGCTGGCCATTTTGTGGGGTCCCTGGGTCTGTCACCACTACCAACACGTAGCCATTGATGCGTCCTTCGGAGGGGTGGTTGGTGCATCTGTTACCCCTCGATCGTCTGGCTGATCACGTGGTCACCCAGCTTCCCCTTCTCCTTGCTGCTACCATGGTTTTTCTAGGTTAATGGGATGGACATGAGGATAAACCAGTGGCGCAGCAGATGGTAGGTGAGCTCCAGGTTATAGGATGCCCTTCCTGCAGTGTCCCCTTTGGGTGTGTCTAGGTCGGGAGTGTCGGGCACTTACCCTGCCTACCTTCCCCCTTTCCTTACCACAGCCAGGGAGGTGGTCCTGAGGCCGAGGGCTTGGCGGGAGCGCGCCGGGCGCGGGGTGGGGAGCTGAGTGCGCTTTGCGATTCGTTGCTAAAACTTCTCTCTGTCACAGTTTCTGGGGCCTCTATCCTGAGTGAACAGAAACTGTAGTGGGACTGTTTTTAGATGAACTTTGTGTTTGTTTTGATGGCTTCTCAAAGACAGGTAACAAAAGCACACAAAGTGCTGCACAGGAACGCACGCGAGTCTCCCACTCGGAGATTCCTGGCCGTCAGCCCGTCAGTCACGATGGCTCCTGAGCGCCTTGCTCCTTCGTGGATTGTGTGTTCACAATAAGCTGGTGACAAGTGCATGGCCAGGCGTCCCCTCCCCCGGCCCCCGCCCTCTGTGGAGCGTCTTTCCCTCTGAAGGGCAGTACCTTTTCCTGGACACATGGACCTGCTGGTGGGTCAGATCACTGTCCAGTGAGAGGCTGATCAGTTGAGAAGTACCTGACATCAGGTGACACCGAGGCTCATCCAAGTGGCCGGCAAAGGCACATTAAGGAAATACAAAGAACCAGAGGCCGGGGTCTCCCGTACAGGCCTCAGATAGGACCTTGGTGTTCCAGGCCAGAGGCAGAGTCCCTCCTGCTGGTGTGGGAAGGGGTCTCCGCAGGCATGAACCCAGTCTCCCTGGTTCTCCTCCTGCCTGGGCGATGGGCCTGCTGCTCAGGCCTGCCCACCAAACCTGGGATAGCTCTGGGCCTGGCCTCAGCGTCCTCTCAGCCCCCTCCTCATCTCCCTCCAGCACCTGCTCCTTCCTTCGTTCCTCCCGGTAGCTCTTCCATGTCGGGGTCCCTCTGCTGGTTTCTCTTGGGGTGCAGAACTTGTGCACAGACTCCCACAGACCCCCCTGCCACATCTGCCTTCCTGCCCGATGACATCCAGATGTCCACTGCCTTTAGCAGACCTTCAGGGACGGGGACAGGCAGGTGTCCAGGGGTGCGCAGGGAGCAGGCAGCTGCTGCCTCTGTGGGAGTGGCCAGGTGGACTCTCCTTGGGGGAAGAAAGTCACAGCAACTGGGACAGCCACGCCCTCTGCTTGGTGTCATGAAGCTCTCACGGAGAAAGCAGCCCGAGGCACTTCCCCAGGTCTGTGCCAGCTTCGTGGGCGTTTCGGGCTCAGTGTTTAACATGTGAGTACTTCAGACACACGTGCACAGGTAGCCTGGCTCGGACCACTTGAGATCGGCACATCAAGGCTCAGAGGCAGGCTGTGGATTCGCCCCTGGCCCAGCACCCTGAGGGCCTTGTGGAGAAAGGCGCAGCTCTGGACCGGCCACCGGGCAGACAGGGGCCCAGGGGCTGCAGCGGTGCCGTGCGTGGGGGATAGGGAGTGAGGAGCCGGGCCGCCTCAGGCCCACCAAGGACCTCAGAGCTGGGAGAGGAGTGGGGGTGTCTGGCAGTCAGAGAGCTGCCTCTGGCATCCTGGAGTGATGCACTGAGGAGCCAGAGATGAGTGTATTTTTTTAATCTTGAAATTACATTTCCAGAGAAGGACAAGATCTCCCAGGGAGGAAATAGGGGGGAAACGGACTTTCCCCTGGGAGTCTCTCCATGTGAAAATTACATGAGTTTTCAGAAATTTTATGTCATGAAATTCTTTACCAGTGCTTTTATTTTTGTCATGGGATAACTCTTCTCATTTACATTTTTTAAGTAAAATATGTCTTTAATTGAAAAAGCTTTCCTGGTATCTGGCGTGTCCTCTTTCAGAGTTTTGTGATTGGCATTGGGAGCCCTTTCTCGGGGTGGGGGACACAGGGGAGCCTCTCGAGGGGCATGAGGTGGTAGCTGTTCTCCACTCAGGGTGCCCTGGCCTGGCAGAGGCGGGATGAAATGTGAGGGTGACAGCCCGCGTGTGGGAAAGGGGTTCAGAGGAACCAGTGGCCGTTTTCCAGGTGTGTGTGTGGGGTGGGACGTGTGCTGCGTCATCGTGTGATGTGAAGGTGGCCCTGTCCCCTGTGTGCTGTCTCCTTCACTTCTGGGGTGCTCCTTGGCTGCCCTGGGGGCTCTGCACCCTCCCTTCAACAACGCCCTGCAGGCTGCTGAGCCTCGTTTGGGGGAGGGTGGGCAGGGAGCCCTGGATTTGGGTCCGGGAGACGCCGGGCAAGGCGTTTCCTCTGCAGTGGGGCATCCCCAGACATGGGGACCGGCGCCGTTGGGGCCTTGGCCTCATCCTGCACGCTACGGGCGGGTGTGGACACGGAAGGGCCTGTTCACCCTTTTTCACTTTTACAGGCAGTGTAGTGGGAGTAGCATACTGTCCCTGTTTTTCCTGCTCGGGCAACCTTCGTCTTTATTCGGAGCCTTTAATCTACTTTAAAGGTTTTTGTTTATGATCCCTTTTTCAAAAGCTGAATTTCGAGTCAGGGTATATTTCCCATATGTCGAGATGCACAAAGGCGACCCGTGTGGCTTGCCCCGCCGTGACGGGTGCTCACACCATGTACCCCAAACCCCCTTCGAAGGACCCACGGCGGCTCACCGGTCCCCGCCACCAGGTCCCAGTGCATGTCTCCCATCCTCGTGTCTGGAACTGGAGCCGTGGCGGCTCTGGGGCGTTGGGGCAGAAACCTGTTAGCGCATTGAATCCCCTTGTTCCTGAAGCTCAGGAAGGGGTGTAGACCCTTCGGAGGTTCCCCTCCCACTCGGAGGTCCTTCTTCTGGAAACACCACGGTCTCCTCTTTAGAGCGGACAGTGACCATCGGTCAAACCTCGTTTGGGCAGGCCTGGACCGCCACTGGCCGCTTGCATCGGGAGGTAACTTCCCGTCGGTTGCCCAGCGGTGGACCTGCGTGGTAGTTGGTCTTTTCCAAGGGCTGTGCCTTCGTATGCTGAGTCATCGCAGCTCCTCGCATTCCTGAAGGGCGGCATTTAAAATCTCTTCTGGAGCTGGGTTTTCGGCACTGTGAAGTGCAGTGGAGCAGAGTCCCATTCACACCCGACTCGTGCATGGCCCGGGTCGTTCCTGCCCGGCTGGGCTGCCAGTCACCTGGCCGCCTAGAGGAGTGAGGCTCACAGACGGCGCGCCCTGTATGCTGGGTCAGGGCCGGGCTGCGTGCTCGTGCTGCCCAACAGAGGAGAATCCTTTCGGCGCCCCGTGCACCACCTCCACTCTTCTCCCCACCTCGTGGCCTCCAGGAGGTCCAGAACGGAGGAGGTCCAGTCTCCCTCCATCCGGCGCAGAAGTTCCGAGTTCTTGCCAAGGGCACGCTGAGCGGGGCTGTGAGTTTCCTGTGGGAACTTGAAAAGAATAGCATATTGTCTTTTGAAAATTCATTGTCCTCACTTCAGAGGCTTGACTAGTCCCTCCCCCACGCCCGCCCCGCCCCACACACCAGGGTCTGGTGCCGTTTGCTTTTGTGCTCACACGGTGTTTACTATCCAGGAGGCTGAGCCCCTCTTCAGTGTGCCGTGTCCACTGCCCCGGGAGAGCGTCCCATTCCCGGGGGCGGGGCCGCGTGTTGGGGGCCCAGAGGTTCTCCTTCAGAGCCGAAGGGGCGCATACTCCCTGGAGGGGCCCCTCAGAGGCGTCTGCGGCTGTGCGTCACCCCGACACCGAGCCTCTCTCGAGCAGCCAGTCTTTAATGCTGGGCTGCTGGAAGTCGGTTTTACTTACTCCACGTTTGAATTTCGACTCTCCTACTCAATAATTTACTGTTTGTAAAAACACACCTTCGGTCCTGTGTTTGTCCTGGGTGAGGATTGCGCTGACCAGCCTGCCATCTGCCTGTCCCCTCGCTCACCCTGCTCATTAGCTGGTAATTGTTTTCATAACCTCCCAGTCCGGCCTGGACTCCCTCTCGACCCTTCGTGCCCCACCAGGGCAGGTCAGTGAGGTTTTGTTATCTCTATGAATTAAATCTGTCATCTCCGTTTGAAATATTCCTGAACCCTTGATGCTCTGTTTTTGGCAAAATGAATACTATTTTCAGAGGCTCATCAAACCCCACCACTGATGTTGCGTTTCCTTTTACCAGGAGATGGAAGGATTTTATGAGGCACCTGACGCTCGGCCGATGCTCACCTTCCTGGAAGCAGCAGGCGGCTGCGACCAGGCTGCAGTCTGCCCGCGCGGCAGGCCTCCCTTAGTGCCCGGTTCTCCTGTGGGCCCTGAGCCCGGGGCAGTTTGGATCCTTTGATGCCTCCTGCTTCCTGCGTCCAGGGTCCCCAAGTCTGAGAAAGGATGGGTCCCCAGCCTCCCTTCCCTACATCAGAGCCAACACAAGGGTCAGCGTGTCCTTGCTTCCTTCCTGTCCTGACTCATTTCTTCTCCGGGTTGCCAGGGGGCATCTGTCACAGGGACTTGGCTTGGTTATCGCCTCTGAGTGACAGCATCTTCAATAGCCACGCGCTTCCTGTCCTTAACCCTTGTGTCTTGGTCTAGAATTCTAGGGGTCTCTTCAGTTCTTCATGCTGCCTGGGACCCACAGAATCATGCTCCCTAAGGACTGCTTTCCCAAACCACTGTTGTTGGGGGGCATTCCCATTTGAAAGCGCACCCCTTGGGAGTGTTGGCTGGAAGAGTTTTGAAAACGTGCACATCCTCTCGGGACGGTGCTGCCCAGAGTCTGACCGGCCGTCCCCTGGGCAGTCCTTCTTCTGCCCCCGTGATGCTTGGATACGCGGCGGCTTCCCCCAGGACAGCAGCTGGCCCAGAGGAGGGCGGACAGGAGTCCCGGCCCCTCCCTTCTCCGAGCTGCACCTTTTGCTATTTTAGTTCCCCTTTTCTCTCTGTCACCACGACAGGCGCTGGCACCGTAGGCCAAGGGACGTTAACTGCGGTCACGGGGACGAGGCCTCCTCAGTGTCACATTCCCCTTCCTCAGCTCCTGGCAGTGTCATCACACCGCCCTCCCCGGCCCTGCGAGGGGGTCCACCTAGGTCTGCATCAGGGAGAGAGCACACAGAGGCCTGGCGGGGAGACTCAGGGCTGATAGCAGCTGTGTGCCCGGCCTTCTGTCCCCTCCACCCACCGCACGTCCCTCCTCACCGGCTGTGAGCACTCGTCACCCTCACCCCCTCGCTCTTCTGCGTGTCCTCTTGTCTCTCTGCTCAGCCCCACAGGGGCTGCCCATCCCTGGCCGTGCTGTGCTTGTGCCTGCCTGGGAGTCTTTGCGTGCCGACATTTTTGTCCCTGGCTCCCGGTGCTTCGTGCTGCTGTCCCCAGAGTCCTCCGCAAAGCACTCTGTGTGTTCTTGTTCGTTAGACCCCAGTGAGCAGGTGGGTTGGCAGTGGCCGCCAGCCCTCCAGCTTGTCCAGCAGATCACAGCTCTTGGCTGCTGAGCGCTTGGCCTGGCATGCCGTGGGTGCCAGTACCTATGACAAATGCATCCATGAGCTGGGACTGACTCCGAGCATGCTCCTGCACTGGCCTCCACGGCAGGGGAGACACCTGGGCCGTCACTGTCTGGACTTCCCCACGCCAGCCGAGCCCCCTGCTGGACCTGGCCCCCTCACCATGTGGCTGGAGTTTGTGTGCCCAGGGCCCAGGGCCCAGGGACCAAGGCCCGCTGCCTCCTTTGCTTCGGACACCTGACTGACAGCTTCGATCTGAGAAACCCGTTGGCTGTGAAAATAGGAGCCAGTCACACGAGAAACTCACCCAGTGGACGTCGTGGCGAGGAGGCGTGCCTCCTGCAGGGCGCTGATCGAACAGGGTGGGGCAGTCGGAGCTCTGCGCAGCGGGCGTGATCACGAATGAGCGCCCTGTTTACTCCTGTAAGAGGCTAAGTGGAGGCGATTAGGGAGTTCTGTTTTCTGTTTTTCCTACGGCGATTTCTTAATCTTCCAAATTAATTCCTGTGATACAGAGGAGAAAAAGAAAAACCCATTGAAAGTTACTTAAAATCTTGAAGTAGCTGTGTAGAGCTTTGGAACTGAGTGTTTTTTTTGTCCTTTTGTGATGTTATGACAACATTTGTTATGACAGATGTAATGAACGTTTTTGTTGCCTTGTTTACCTGGGGTCAAATTTGCTAGACGGTCGTCTGATCACAACATTGAAACTGCCGGCATTTGTCATGAGTAGGATGATGAGTTTTTAGATTAGCAAAGTGTTATTGCTTTTCCTGCTTTTGCACTCTCCTCCCGACATTGGCATTCGTTATGAACCTGAATCTCTCTAAGTCCCATTAGTGAATGCCATTCTGTTATTGACTAAAGAATGCTGTTTTTTCCCCTTTATCCTCAAATCTTCCACCCGTAATCTGCGGGGCATACTGCGGGTCTCACGACTTAACACTTAATGAATTCTCTACTGGCGAGTGAGTGCTGCGCAGTGCCGTTGGCACGGTGATGTAGGGAGCCACGTTTGGCTACATGCGTGCATTCTCTACGGCGCTTGGATGCGAGGGGTGCCTGGTGCCTTCGTGACGAGTGCCTCCCGTTTCATATCTAGTGAGCGAAGACATCTGCTTCCAAATCCCTCTCTCACTGGCGTGCAAGACCTCACGTCTGGCTGTAGTGCAGCCCACCCTGTGCCTTGGCAGGGCTGTCCTTGTGGTGCCGGCAACTTCTCTTTGGGAGCCCAAACTCTTTCTGATGCGTACACAGCTGCTGGCCCTGCACACGGTGCAGTGGACAGTCCAGCAAAGCAGGACCCCTTCCTGGGATGGGCTGGCGGAGGCCCGGGATGGGCTATTCACAAGTGAGAACAAAACGCAACCTAACAGCTCATCAGACGCTGACGTACCATGTCTTTCTGATGTGTTTGGATGAGGAATTCCATGGTCAAGGGCTAGAGCGCAGATACGACAGTAGGTTCTTTGCAGAGTGCATCCACTCCCGGGTTGCTCCCTGGGGCAGCCGTCACACCCACTGTGTGGGCACAGAATCTTGCATAGGTAAGGAACATGGTAGGGCTGCTCTGGGGGGGTTGGCATCTGCAAAAGAGGGGTGTTCAGAGGCGTTCGCCTCAAGAGGACTTGGAGCGGGGGGTGGAGGGGAGACATGCAGAGATGGGCGGGACACCAGGGGATGCGGGAGGGAGACTCGGGGACTTGGAAGGAAGACTTGTGGTGGTCAGAGCCTGAGGCAGCTGACGAGGGAGGCACTGACACCCGGTGGCCCCGGCTGGGTCCGAAGACGAGGAACCCCCTCCCCTGCCTTTCGATTCCTGGCTTGTTCGTTGTTCTCCGGTTCAGTCTCTGTGTTTAAGTCCATTGTCTACCCCACACTTGGCTGTTATCTCATCCTGCCCATCCCTGGCGTCAGGAGTCGTGCAGAAGGAGGCTCGGAGTTTGGAGGGGACAGGGGGCAGAGAGGGAGGTTGGGAGCCCTTCCCACCTCCTGGCACTCTTCATGCAGTGCGCTTCCCGGACCGCCGTGCACACATCAGCAGGATTCGATGGGCCAGTGAAGGCAGGCGGCCACCAACAGATCAACTGTCTCCATCTGATGTTTTGGGGCTCCCTGTGTGTGCCAGGCGACATTCTAGGCATGGGGAGCTGTCAGTTGTCGTTAGGGTGTAAGGGGGGCGGTGCGTGGGAAGCCAACACTATGTTCTAGTTGGGGAAAGGGACGATAGAGGGCTGTGTCATCCGTCAGTTAGAGCTGAGGGAGCCGTGAAGAGGGAGGGCTGGTCATGGTCACCGCTGTTTTGTTTACAAAGGGACCTGAGTTGAATGACCTTCTTGAGGTAGGAGGGATCCAATCCCATGGTGGGGAGCAGGCGTGCACTTTAAAAACTCTTGACTGTTATAAAATTAACTTGTTTCTCTGCACTTTTCTGATTTGTCACACAGTCCAGTAGGGACGTCTCGGAGGATTGTGCCGGGGCGCATGCATATATTTAGCACGCACAGCTTCAGAGCTCTCTCTGCCGAAGACCCCCTTTCTGTCCTCCATGTCCCACCTCTGGATCCCGTGCCCTTTTCAAGCCTTTCTGTGGTGTTAGGTACGTGTGTGTTCACTCAGCAGATACGTCTTAGCACCCAGTGCAGGAAGGCCAGACGCCAGGGAAGGTGCTGGGAGGCGGACACTGAGAGCATCAGCTCCTGGGCGGTCCTGTGTGAGCGAGGGGACACACGAGGATACAGTGAAGGACACAGCCCCCATAGCCCAGGGGAGCGTGGAAGCTGGAGGAAATCCCCGTGTGGGTTCTGCGGGCCGCATCTGAAAACCCCACCTCCAGGAAGGGAAGCCTGCCCGTGCCCCAAAATGTAACCGCCCAGCCTGTAGATGCCCTCATGTTTGCCTCCCAAAGGTGTTAACGCCTTTCAGAGTTCAGAAGCCGTCTCCTTGGGTCCCTGTAACATCTCTCCCATGGTTTTATTTTAAAAAGATACTGAACCATGTTAGCCTCCAACCTGATGCCAGTGTGCCCTGATTTCACAGGTCACCTGGCAGAATTGATTTCATAAAAGGGGCAAAGAAGTTTGACTGCATTCGGCCGTTTCCTGCCAGGCTGAACACAGGGGTCGGATGTCATTGTAATAACCCTTTTAAGGGTCATTTAAAAAGTACAATAACTGGTTACATTGCCGTGATCATGAAAGATCATATAAATGTACCTAACGTGAACTTAGAAAAATAAAACCGCTCTTATTACACAAACGGCAGTTTGTGGCCTGGGAAATGATTCACTGCGGTTCTTAGAAGTGCCATCTGTAAACATTTTAGCCCCCGTACAGTGATGACCCAAAATGTACGCTGGTAATGACTGGGAGACTGGTAACAAAGTTGCAAGGAAACAGTGAATGTAAAAGCATTTCATGAAGTGTGCGGGGGACAAAAAGATTTCCAAGCTAATATGAATATGCCGTGATGCATAGTTACAGTAGTGAAGTATTCCAAGCAGACAGTTTTTGAATCTGTATACATACAAGTAGATATATTTGAAGTGGTCAAACTCCTCCCAGTGGGAAGATGGGGGACTGTGTTATTATACCCAGGGCCACCTCACTCATGGGGACAAAGGTAGTTCCATACAGCTGAGTGGGTGGAGCAAGGGATAATCGTGTGGTGGGCTCCAGAATGCTCTGGAAGGCTCCAGGAGGTGAGGAAACACCAGGTTTGGGGGGAAGGGCACACACCC